>JBBPOH010000084.1:0-22800 GCA_038091335.1 Phylloporus arenicola | reverse complement strand
AACCACCCGCTCACCGTTCTTCTAGTCTGATGTTGATAAACTCACTGTTGTCTCACGTGAATGATGTCACATGGGATGAATTTATTTCTGAACTCGAACAGCTGAACGTCCGAAAGGCTGTTATCGTGAGTCAAATCCGTACCATTATTCACCAGGTAAACTGAGATTACACACAGCGCCTCATGTCATCTCATGTCACTGATGATTTGACATCCTGTGTTCTGGATTTTCAAGCAAACATGATCCGCGTAACATATCGAAAGAAGACAACATTGGTAGAGCCCGCGGCAGAGCCTATGCACGAGTCTCTACTTCAGTACATCTGGGAAAGTAGCAAAATTGATGAGGAAGTCGATCCAGACGGTCAAGTAATCAAGTGGAAAAAAATTGGATTCAGTAGTGAGAATATTATCGAAGAGTTTCAAGAGGTCGGTCTTCTGGGTCTTGATTGTCTGTTCAACTTTGTGCAGAACGACACGGAAACATTTTCCAAGGTATCGGACATGATCACACTGTCGAAGCATTTTCACTCATGTCTGCGACTAGGTCGTTCTGGAACAACTAAGCCGACCCCCGGAACGCCGCTGCCCGATAGCCAGGGCATCAAACGAGATCGTGGAGCTTCTCTCAGAACACTGGGCCATCTTTGCGCCAGCTTGTATGTGAATTGTCTTGCTCCATTAATTCAGGAATCCAACAAGATCCCCTAGTTTCGACTCCGACAACCTTCCAGCCGTTCTTCCTCAATTTCTATAAGGTTCACACCTTGGCGATGCATTTCTTTTTGCGGATATGGAGCGAAAGTGGATCCGCTAGTGGCGATTTTGGTCGGATCGCTGCGCTAACTCGAAGCCAGTAGGTCCTGTCTCAATTTGGTACTCTTTTGCTCAGCTCTCGTCATTTAAAAGGGCCAAAGTAGCGTTACAACGAGAGAATGCGAAACCGTGGCATGCGCTCGAACAGGACTTCTTGGAATGCGAATATCGCGCGGTCCGTGATCGTCAGATGCAAGAACTAGAGGCTGAGGATGATATACTGAGTAAGGTTCCGGTTCGGTACGCACATCATCTTGCGAACTCGGAACGCGGTGCTCATATGAAGCAGGAATCTCAAGGAAAAGCTCATGAGAGAATCTGCGGAGTTTGTCCGCCAACAACGATTACAGTGCCTATTGCATGGTGCCTGGTTCATTAATGGTGTTCCGCCGGCACAGACAGGGACCCTCAAACGGCCCAATGCTCCATGGAGATTTATGCGTCTGGTTTGGAGCTCATTCATTGTCGCTCACCCCACGTTGACTAAGAGATTCGTAGGATAATGGCTGCAAGTACTTGCATTATGTGGACAGCTCCACCAAGTTCGAAGTTCGATGCGGATTGGAGGATCTTCCGGATCGCATCGAGATTGCTGCGATCAGCCAGATTGCGACCGGTACATGTATTCCACCTTCCGCAGCCGTGCACAACCACGTCGATCTGCCTACCTCCCAGACCCCGTCGCCGTTTTCTTTTTCGCTGTTGAATGCAAGCGAAGGGTCATTGGCGGATCAGATTGCCACTGATCAATCAGCGTGGGCGGATTGGACAGATGGCCTGAACATGCTCCGACGGGATAGTGGACATGTTACTTCTGATGAGACTGCTGGATATATCAAAGCGCTTACAGAGATTGGCCTGAAAATCAAACTTCTCGGTATGCGACCAGCCTTTCCTTGTTGATACTCCACTCAATGCACCTTGGCAGACCTTACTGGCGAAAAAGTCGATATACCCAGTGGACTGGTGGCTGGTCCTCCTCCCTCCAACACCGACTTTTTCTTTTCTGACCTGCTGTAGAGTTTTGTAACAGTTAGTGTGTGGATCTCGTCATTGCTATTCAGGAATGTGTTTCGTCTCGGCGTGGCAGGGAGAGAATCGAGGTTCTACTATTAGTTGCTCATAAAGCTTGTAAGGTACATAATCCTGTCGTCCCTTAAAAGTATAATGGAGAACGTACAAGAGTGTATGCAGTTGATGCATGAATGAAGAGCATATAAGGGGATATCATAAGATATGCAGTGTGATGAATACGGGGGTTGAACCCGTATTATAATGAATGAATGCTGTGAGTTGGATCATTGGTAATGAAAAAGGTTTGCCAAATGCGAAGAGAAACAAGTATGGAGTTCCAAGAGCAGATAAACACGGAAACACCTTAGTTTGCATAACCATTCGCCTTTACTACGTGATTATGTTGTGAGTGCGCTGCTGCATATTGTTCGCCAGCTTTAAAGAAGGGAACGAATATAGCGTCTGGGTCTCTGAAATCGTTATGAACCACGTTTACGAGGTAAGAATCGTTCATGAAGTCCATGATGAGCTTGCGTGATGGTGAACCAGCATCATATACGTAAGCCCATTTACAACCAAGCTCGTAGGCTTCGTCCTGACATTGCACCAATGAGTTCAGATTGTATCCACGAAACCACGAATTCAACACCTGCCTTCCATGCCATGAAACTAATGGCTTCGACGATGGTGGGTTGAATGATCTCCTTGTTCGGGAAAACGCCCCAGGTCACAGCATTCGGGCCATCTGAATGAGTGTTTGTCCGGAGGTCGCCTTGCTTGTTAATGACGTAGTACGTCATGTTGGGGTCGAGCTCGATTTCAGATATGAGCAATTCCAGCAAGTCACCACTGATGAAGAATTCCAGGTAGGCCTAAAATCGGTATCACACCTTTGTTCCACGTCAAGGGAAAAGTCTGCCAACCTTTTGGTAAACATATCCGTTGCTTGGACCCCAGCCAAACTTTGGATCATTGCTCTTCGCACCATTAACAGCTGGTTGGGAGTTGATAGTCAAGAAGCCGAGGCGGTTCATTTTTGCTAGATCTGATGCTATGACAGATGTCTCTGATGAAACCGGCTGATCCGACCAGGGAAGTGCCGAAAGTTGTTTATCGCAGAACCGAGCAAAGAGTTCAGCGACATCAGAGAAAAATTTAGGTTCGCCCCATAGTTTTAAGGCTTCCTCCCTCTGTGTTGATTGGAATGCACTAAGATGGAATCAGGATGAGACAATGTAGCGGACGTACCGTTTGCTTCAGCGAGATACCATAGCCATCCAGTTCACCGTATGCAGGACTCCGAGAGTCACCAAAACGACCGTTGGGAAACTCGTCCCAGTTCTCAGTACGTGACAAATAAGATTTGGTCCGGTTTGCCCAAAATATTGGACGGATGTTCTCTTGTCGACGATTTGGCGTGAGAGACTGGAATGTTTCAGGTCAGATTCAAAGTGATGTGGATCAATGATGTACCTGTCTCCATGGCAAAGGCTTGATGGTCTCTATTCGCGGGACTAGGTTGAGTTCCTCAAGCAGCATTTTAGTGCCCTTTTCCAAATTCATGGTGTAGAAGTGAAGGCCTTGGATACCGAGATTCGCATCAAGGATCTTGCGGCACATATCTGCAACCAGTTTTGTGCCTATCTCTCTGACTTTCTCGTCATTGTTCTTATACGGCTCCAAGGCATCCATGAGGGACTGAGGAATTTTGGTCTTTGAAAGATTGGTCGCTTTTAAAAATCCGTTCCAGGTTTGGATTGGGGCGATGCCAGGAACGATGGGAACACTGATTCCCGCTGCTCGTACAGCCTTGACCCAGTCAATGAAGATATCCACATCGTAGAACATCTGAGTGAAGATGAAATCGACACCCTCGTCGATCTTCTCCTTGAGGTATTTCATCTCAAGCTCGCGCTCTTCTGGCGGAAGAAGTTGATTCTGGGGGAAGCCAGCGACTGCTATGTCAAAATAGTCGTCGTATTCCTTGTGGATGTGTCTGACGAGGTCGATTCCATGAACGAAACCACCTTCGACAGCTTCCCACTCATCCTGGCCTGCAGGGGGATCTCCTCGGAGGGCAAGCACGTTACGACACCCATGCTGCTTTGCGTCCTACACCGGTTCTGAATTTCGGATGGAGAAACAGTGATTGTTGGTATGCTTACTTGGAGAGCAATGTCAACCTTCTCACGCGGCATGTTGGTGCATGTCAAGTGCATGCAAGTCTCGATGCCAAGCAGGCCTTGACATGTCTTTACCATTTCCGATGTGAGATCAGATGTCCGACCACCCGCATTCCTGCGAGGATGTCAGCAATGACCGAAGACGGAGAGGAAATAGGACTAGCCATGTAATATCAATAAATTCTGGACCCAAGGCGCGCATGCGCTCTATACGATCAAGCAGGTTTTGTAGACCCTAGAAGGAAAACATGAGGAAACAAGGAAGACGGAAAGATGGGAAACTGTTTGAGACCTGAGCCGTTCTCGGGGGGAAGTACTCGAAAGACCACCAGATCTTTCCCTCTTTTGTGGACTGCTCTATCTTTTTGCTGATTTTCATGGTGATGGTGAAGGAAAACAAAGGAATGAGTTTGAGTATTTTCTCGTGATCGGACTACTCATTGATTCATCGCACGTGACCTCCGACTATTACGTAGGGACAGCGCAGTGTCATGCGCTGTTCACGATATACAGCACCGACGTCCCCACGATCATCGCCGTTACCACCACCATAATCAAGAAATGACCCCTGCGAAAAGCCATGAGGCCAAAGCATAACACTCGGCACGGGGTATTTTCACCTGGTTGCGACAAGGAATGCTCTCACTCTCAGCAAATCTGTCACCCCGCTGTGATACTCCCAGACGGCTGCAGCGATCGTGGCAAGTGCAGCGAGGAGTTGTATGATGCCTGCAGGCAGGCCGCCCTTGTTGGCAAGTGTCTCTTTTTCGCTGCTAGAAGGGTCCGAGAGGCGTGTTCCGAGTAAAGAGGAGGACGACAAAAGCATCAGCAACAAGACCAGCTTGAAGTGCGACAAAAAGTTGCGCTCCAGCATGCAGAAATCGCGGACATTGCTGCTCACAACTGGGACGGAGAGCGACATGTCAATAATGCACGTGACTTTTCCGACGCGTTGTTTGGCTCTTTGTTTGGCTCTAGTTGAAGTTCATCTCTCCCTCGTTCTGCCACGAACAAGTTACGCTCATTAACGTCCAGCCCGGATTTACGATTAGATACGACTATTTGCCTACGATGGGTTTATTCAAAAAATTCTTCTCAATCGGCAGCAGGAAGTCCAAGAAGCAGCCTCCAGCGAATCCTTTCCCCCCTGCTCAAGAGTACCTCAAGCCATCCCATGATGACGGTTCAGAGGCAGCAGTTAGCCGCCTCCTACGTTCCTCATCTGGTCGAATCACGCCAGACTCGCAGATTGGGCTTCACTCTCTGCCTCCCCTCCGTAAGCCGACCCTACCATTGGTTGATCGCGATGTTCTGATGCTAGCTTTAAGCGCACCCCATCGACTCTGTCATTCCTCCTCCAAAGTCTTCATCTACAACCATCGCTAGTGTTTCTGCGCGCAGCACGTACTCTGTCGTCATTCATAGTCGAACCGTCCACAGCCGTACCGAGTTTCCAAATGCATACCCTCCAATGGACGTGAACTGCACTCCGAAACGATCACTCACAGACTATCGTCGTCGCTCCAAGAGTGTGCCGATCACACCACGAGATAAGAGTAGGCTCGTGCTTCTCCGTCAGGATCCTTCCGTAGCAAGTCTTCTGCACCATTATGATGATGAAGGTCACCTCAACTCTGCACTCTTTTCAAATACTCCATCTCCTCAAAAGGATGGACGTATTCAAAGGCGTCGTACAGGGTCCACTTTGCGACAATTGCTTGGACACCCATCTTCACCAGATTTGAGAAACAGTATGGAAGGTGACATATCCTGGGCAGAAAAGTTTCTTGGGTCAGTGCCAAATACGTTCTCTCGTACCAAAGACTGACGAGATGCTCAGTGAGGCCGATACCAACTCTTCGGTGTCCTCCATCGGCCCTCAGACCCCTGTCGACGCTCATTTTACTCACACTCATTCTATCGATGACAAAACTACACTTTCCATTGAATGCGATACCTCAGCCACCGATCATCCCACTTTCTCCTCACTTGAAGTTGAACTTAGCTCCTCCACCGACTACCCAGACCACACACATCCGCAAACCTTTGATTCACACAATGGAAACTCCATGATATCTCAACGTGCCTCTCAGATATTTGGTTTCCTTGGTGACAAGAAGAGGGCTCATGACAGTCCGGTTTCAAGGCTTCCCCAACTCAAGACGACCACACCCAACTACCGACGCTTTTCGGCCGAATCTTCTTCTAGCGATACCAAACCCTCCCAAATTCCTCTTCCTCGTCGCAGTAACACCTATTCCTTCCAACCTAGTTCACCTACCAGTGAGCGATGCTTATCTCTTGTCTCTGACACGAGCCAGTCCCCTTCCTCGCCAACCGGCGCAGTATCTTTATCGCCCCAATCCAATGATGAAGCACCGTCATCTCCATGCGTCATATCACATCACACAGAACAGAGCGGCCGCGGCCTTCACGGACCCCCATTTCCTTCCAGAATCCCCTCGCGACTGAGTACAGGGCCCCTGCCAGTTCCTCGCGATGTTCACGAGTCTCACCCCACGACGGAACGGACCTTGTTTGTGCAATCCGCTCTAAGCGAAAAGTCCAACAGTGAAGATAAGCACAGCGGTGCTCGATCACGTGAAATGCATTCCCAGATTCCCAAGTTGAGAACGCCATCGGGTTCTTCGAGTAGCTCCGCGGAGTACATTATCAATTCGCCACGACTGCATCCTATTGCTCTGCAACCCGGGGTTCAACCAAAGCCTAGGCTGGTTGAGACAATACCGCCCACGAGCATGACGCCCCATGGCAAGGAGAATGACGTGCAATCCCGGCTCCCGCAACCTGTCACTCCAATACGACCTTTTGGGTTCCACTCGCACTTGCGCGAGCTACCATCGCCAGCATCTTCGTCAGAGCTGTCGCCTGTTGCAAAGCAGATGATGGCGAATCTGAGACAACTGCGGATGGATGCCCGTCAGCGAGAAAGACAGTCGGGGAGACTGGGCAGCAGTCAGAGCAGGATTCGGTATTGAGTTGGTGCACATCTTTCCCTGCGATTAGTTTTGGCTTTAATGAAGGACCCTTCATTAATTCGCGCTGTGTTCACGTCACGTTCTCTCGTTCTGTTTAGCTATCGTGTTATTTGCTTTGCCTTGTCGTGCATTAGGAAAAGTTGTTCATGGACTTGATTTTGAGACCGATAGCGGCTGGCGTAAAGATACCGTGAGATGGTGGCACGAGGGGCTCCGGACCTGAGGAGCTCAAATCTTGCACCTTGGTCACGTCCCCCCACTACACCAGCTCCAAGAATTCGTGTTTTCCTCAGTAGAATGACCCGCCAGTATCAAGCCATAACGACACATAGTCACACCCAGGATTGTGGTGTAGAGCCCGACGAGGCTTCTGCCCTCCTCCTGAAATATACAGAAGGCCATGCGAGCATCATTAGCTCTATCAGTAATCTCTCGAACACCATCATTGGGAGCGGTGGGTCATTCTATCTCTTATCGTGTGGTGGGAGCAACTAATGGTCCAAATGCCTAGGTATGGTGACATTCCCTCTGGTTAGCAACCTAGTTCTACATCCAGAAACGTCTGTTCACATTCTTCCAGGCCATGGCGTCTGCAGGTATCATCCCCGGTGTGCTCACGTGTGCATTGTCTGGAGCAGTCAGTGGCTTTGGCCTATACCTGCTCACTCGCTGCGCACAATATACTCCACACCGACAAAGCTCCTTCTTTGCTGTTGCTCAGATCACATTCCCTCAAGCTGCTGCTTTCTTTGACGCTGCCATTGCCATAAAGTGTTTTGGCGTCTCTGTCAGGTATGTTTCGATCAACAGTTGTTCCGAGGGAATACATCATGTCAATCACTGGCCAGTTATCTCATCATCATCAAGTCATTGATGCCCAATGTCGTTGCGTCGATATTCCATGATCTCACCTCTCCAGACGTAAATCCTCCAGCGTGGACCTTGTCTGGTCACATCTGGATTATGCTCTCTATGTTTATCCTAATACCCCTTTCGTTCCTTCGCAAGCTAGACAGCCTTAGACATACAAGCTACATTGCGATGTTCTCCGTTTGTGAGTCTCGCCAGCTCTTTATCAAGGTCGTTTTAATGAAAATTTCTAGTATACCTTGTGATCATTGTGATCAGATGTTACTTTTGGCCACTGGAGGGTGCTCCTCCAGCGGGAGAAATCTATTTAGCGCGGTTCACACCCGACTTTGTGACCACGTTCCCTGTACAAGTGTTTGCATTCACGTGCGCACAGAATGTAGGACATTTTTGTTTGTTTTTGGACGATGTTGATGACGTTTAGGTATTCCCGATTTACAACGAGCTGCGGACGAACTCGCAGCAGCGTGTCAACACAGTTATTGGTACATCCGTCGGGGCGGCTGTGATCATCTATGAGATCATTGCGGTATTCGGTTATTTGACCTTTGGTTCAAATGTGAGTCGGCGAACTACTTGGTTTTACTCTTTTGGCTAATCGTGCCGCCAGGTTGGTGCCAACATCATTGCAACGTATCCTTCCACGTCGCTGTTCATTGCAGTTGGACAACTAGCTATTGTTGCCCTTATCGTATTTTCCTATCCGCTGCAGGTACATCCATGCCGCGCCTGTTTAGATAAGATTTTCCAAGGAAGATATATCGCCAAGCCGAGGTTGGATGAAGACGAAGACGAAGACGATTCGCAGGTGGATGAGCACGAGGGTGAAGAGATGACGACCACGAAGCACACGCTGCTGACTGCCGCTGTCGTCTTGTTTGGCTTCCTCATTGCTTATAATATGGACGACCTGCGCTTGGGTGAGTAAGCGAGCGTCCATGGCTTTCTTTGCATTGATGTGCCGATATGGAAAGTGCTCTCGTTTGTTGGGTCCACTGGGTCGACGACGATATCGTTCATTCTTCCGGGACTCTTTTTCTGGAAGGTGAGGGGATCCCGTGTGCGTTGGTTGGCGGTACGGTGCTGACATGGTGGACAGCTCTTCAAGGAAGATCCGAGGACAAGCCGGTCGCTGGTACACAGTGCGCTGGCGCTGGCTGTCTATGGATGCTGCATCCTCGTGTTCTGGTACGTGCAGCATGTGTGAGCAGGCGGCCTTTGCTGACGGTGCACACACAGCCTTGGGTTTAATATTTACCAAGTTATGTACCCGTCGTCTACAGTCCACTAGGACAATGTACTTAGAGTGGGATGTTCCCACGAGTGGTTGTTAGTTGTCCCCTAGACCAGATGCATCGTCATTGAACGCCCTTATAATATTTGCTCCCTGGCCTTTTCCTCTCTCTGCCATGTCCTCCTTCCCAACGCATCCGTCGGACCGCCCTTCTCCCCCCCACCCCGCCACGCTCGACACACCCACCCACTCCCCCTCCCCCTCCGACTCTGAGCCCTTGGCAGACTCTGACTCCACCGGCGGACCCAACTCCAGTGCCCTCTCAGATGTCGATCCTCAGATCATTGAAGCCCTCAAAAGTAAAGACAGAATATACGTCCTCAAGCTCGGCGAGCGCATGGAGAGCTTAATCAATGATCGCAGGTCTCTTTTTTCCGCCCTTTCTCTCTCCCTTCACTCACGGTCCCAACTCTCCAGGCCGCGCATAGATCTAATGCCCACCACGTCCTACCAAAGGCTCCTTGTTCACAGGTGCTCCTCTTATTACAAACTCGCCCCAGAGACGGACGCTCTCACCAAAACCATTGGCGTGCTACTCACGCCAGAGAGCAGAATGTGAGTGATTCTCACCTCCCCTCGAACCTCTCACACACCACCTCTACAGCCCTCCTTGTCGTATTGCAGAGCTTGTTCCCGCTCAGTCACCTACACAGCCCACTTTCAAAATCATGCGTCGATCCCCTGCCGACCGCCAGCGCCCAAAACCCCACTCGCAGGCCGGCTCAGTAGCCGGTGAGGATGCCGAACTCTCGGATCCAGATCCCTCCGAAGCTGGAAGCCTCGGTGGCCGAAGTAACGCTACCGGCAGCAGCAAAAAGCACAAAACAATCGCCGAACGAGAAGCTGCTTACAATGAGGCTCGTTCTCGGATTTTCATGGACTTTGACGAGAAGGAAAGAGGAAAGGAAAAGGACGTCAGCGCTAGCTCTTCTACCGTTAGTCTCACCTCAGGTTCAGTGACGAGCGCAGGTGAAACCAGCAGTCTCGGTGATTTAGACGACTCGGTAAGCTCACCCACAACAGAGAGCGAATGGTCTGGCCCAGTCGTACGAGACAAAAAGGATAGCCGACGTTCCAATGGCTCGTCCAGAAGCCTTCGCTCGACTGGACTAAACTTCAATGGCTCAAGTAGCTCTCGTGACTCCAGAGCGCCCTCTCCCTCATCTTTTACATACCCTACCTTGTATGAACCCTCGCCGGCCGCAGTGGCTTATGATCTATCGCAGGCTCCAGTCCAGGTTCCCGGCTACGGCAACCCATACATGTATGGATACCCGCAACCAGCTCCCCCTGCGCCGAACTACATCCCTCCCTATCATTACTATGCACCATACCCTTACCCTCATCCACAGGCCTCTTCCCAGAACGCAGATGGCAGTCATCCCAATCAGACTGATATTTACCCATCTCAACAACCACCTCAACAACAGGGTGTTTATATTCCTTATCCATGGCATTCGCCGCCGCCTACCCGTCCTCCGACACAGCACGGACCTATCTCCGCCTCGAGTCCTCCCATCGCTCCCCCTGCTTCCCAATACTCGACTTTCACACCTCCTGTCGCGGCGTATGGACCCTATCCGGTCCCTTACTATCCCTCTCCTCCGATGCATGTCATGCAACCGTCCTCTCCAGTTCAGAACCAAGCACACTACTCTCCAGAATTCAATGGCACACACGATCCGTATGCTGCTAGCCGCCAATTTCCCGGGGCTATTAATCAACAGTCTCCCGTGATGGGATCCAAACCTAGAGGCGCACCTCCCGCTCGGAGTGCGTGGAGCTATGGCCCTGGGATAGGTATGGGTGGTTTTGGAGTAAATGGCACTCCTAGTCGGCCCAGTGGAGGTGGCGATATAGTAGGACCACGCTTAAGCTCATCGGTAAGAAGACACGCCGGAAACATGCACGGGAATGTTGGTACTAGAACACCGGCGGGTGACGAGACGTCATCATCTCCAACCGTGAGTTGACCCTCCCGGTTTCATTAAATCTCGGTACGAATACGATATCTTTCTAGTCCTCTTCTGCGTCGTCTTCACGTAGAACGTACACGTCGGCATCATCACAACACCCGCTCCCCGCAAGACCTGATTGGGCTGTTGGCCTTAAGCCTCAGCCTACATTGCATTCTACTCATCGACACCATGAACATCCTGGCAATTCTCGAAATATGTCCCCCGCCCGTACCAATGGACAACGGGCACAAGTTCCGCCTCCACTTCAGTCAACCGACTTTCCGCCGTTGACGGTGAATCCTGCGGGAGAAAAACGCATGCCTGTGGCGGGAGTGTGGAATAACTCGACATCCACTCGTTCCATACTCTTACCGGGAGGTAACGCATCGGGGAACGGTCTTGTGAACCACTCTGGTCCCATTGGTCCTCCGGCTATCCACTCGAACAGCAAGTTGGATGATTCTGAGGGTATACCGTTTGTGAGAGGGAGCGGTGAAAACCAGGATCGCAAAGGCATCTGGAAGACGAGTGGTGTGGTGCAGATCCGCAGCCCAAGCCAGCTGGACAATGACACGGAAAGACTGCGCGGCGAGGTTGTCGCGAGTGCGATATTAGTTGACAAGGTTGCGTTACTCTCGATGGAGGATGAGGAGGGCCCGGTGAGCGTGACCAAGGGCGCCGCCCCCGTGGCATTGGCCACCTGATAGACTTTGGGTATGCATTGTATTTCTGTTTCATGACAAGGTCTGAAACGTTGTTTGAAACAGCACCGCCGGGTCGATGTTTCAATGCTATTAATTTGTGGCTTGTAGCACGAGGATTGAACTGTTTTACGACTAGATATATAACATAAAATGTTTGTAAACATGTAATAAAACGATGTGAGACTTGAGGCTTTTGCCAAACAAAACGTTGAACTGCCACCCCGATGACGACGCGTCTGCGGCACAGGACACATGCAGAGGAGGAGGATGCGTCTGCCTTGAAACTCGGCGCCGGTGCGTACACTTGGATGACCTCGGTGCGTGTCTGAATCGCACCGCAAAGAGTTCAACAACGCCGGTTGTCTGCTCATCTCCGAAGTGAAATACCTGCTCGAGAACAGGGACAAGGATGCGCCAGATACCGCGTACGTCTCCCAGTGCACCGATTGACAAAGCGACCCATCCACGACAGCGTCTACAACAAAACGCTCGAGTACGTCAAGACGTTTGCAAAGTTCAGCACGACCGACTCGGCGAGCGCCGTCCGAGAGCAAGTCGCCTGTCCTCCCCGCATAGCTGAAACTGACGACGACGGCTAGAACGCTGCGCCGCGAGCCGGGCCTGACGCAGTTTGAGACCGCCCAGATCGCGAACCTGTGTCCGGCGACTGCGGAGGAGGCCAAGAGCGTCATACCGAGGTGCGTCTTGACACGTCGTCGCACCGGGCGCGCGCTCACGGGCCGACAGTCTTGTCAAGATCGACGACGACCGGCTGCAGGCGCTGCTCGACGAGATTCAGACGATGCGCAAGTTCCAGTCGTGACTATGTATCTGTATTACGCTAGCCTTCCATGTCCTCTAGCTTCAGGTCTGAGTCGCTCTCATCCTCGTCCTTGACGTTGGTCACGTCGAACCGCTTGCGATCCTTGAATGGCTTGGCTCGCTTCTTGACGTCTTTTTTGATGACGGCGGACGCGGGGATGATGCCCCGCGGGTTCAGGTACAGCAAATCGTTGCCGTCGTAATCGTCTACGAACCGAATCCAGGCGTCGAATCTATGCGCTGTCAGCCGCGGTTGGCATCATGAACGAGGACGTACATGCCATACCGATCCTCTGACGCACGCATCTCTTGATAAATCAGTGTTTGCTTGAACGCGTCGATTGTGTGTCGGTATTGCTCAAAGTCGATTGGCGGACGAAAATCGGCATGCGTCTCGTCATACTTTTCGCGCTCGTTGGCCTTGGCGACCTTGCGATTGTAGGAGTCGAAGATGGGGTACTCGAGGAGCAGCCCTAGCGCGGGCATTTTGGGTACGAGGACGCTCCGGGGACCGTAGAGCTCGGATGCGATGAGTGAGTGCACATCTGAAAAGAGTGAGAGCTACTTCGTCGATGATTTCGGCCGGTGTTCCGGTCCGACAGGATAGGACGAGGGCGGACATCATCTTGCGCTTGTTCCTATGATGAGTGCCTGGTCGTGACGATCGTGACGAAACTTACGATCTGGACTGGTCATGAATACAGGAACCACGAGAGTTGGCGAGAAAACGTACCTGATGTAGCATAAAGCTTTGCCCGTGAAAGAGGACGCTGACCCATTCCGTGTCGCCATAAACAACGGGGTCCGCGATCTGTTCCAACTGGTTGGGAGGTCAAGGAAACGACGGGAAACGGCATACTTGTATTTTTAGCATGTGTCGTTGGTTACTACGATCCGGAAAGTCGCGACCGACGGTGAAGTTGTGAAAGTTGTGGGTGCCTTGAAACTTTTTAGCAGTGAGCCGCAACGTGTCAATGAGGTTGCCATCGGCCCTCCATTGTCGCTTGCGAACAAGATCTTGTTCCGGAGTGGCGTCTGGGAAATCCCAAAAGGGATGGCTGGATGCGGCCGCCGAGGTTGGTTTGGGTGGGATTAACAAATAGGACGGAAAGAAGTAGGTATACTTGCGGCTATCGCAAGATCTGTCGACACGGATGAACACGATAAAAGGACAGCGAGGAGGAACGCATACAGTCGGGCATTGAATCCGTTCTGGACGCGGACCTTTTTTGCGCATGTCACCGTCGAGTGCGATACGGGGGAGGTGTACGTACTTTGGCCCATACACGTATTTCCGGGGGGAGTTCCTGGTTGACACGGGCGACCCAGTCCTTGACGCCAGGGATGTTGAGGATCAGCTTCATGGAGACGACGTTGCCTGCTGCGTGCACGCCTGCGTCTGTCCGCGCGGCGCGTCCGAGACTGACCTGTAAACATGAGTTGGCGGGCGTGCGGCTGGATGACGAGCACCTTTGTGGGATCGTCTGCATTGTCTTTGGACACGGCGCCCGCGCGCACGAGTGCGTCGAAGAGGACGCCCTCGATCGTCCTGACGTCTGGCTGGCTGTAGGGCGTGAGTGGGCTGAAACAGGATGGGCTGATACGCACATCTGCATGCCGCTAGAGCCAGTGCCAGAGAATCCGAGGAGCACGGCGGTCATTCGTTTTGGCAACCTCATGGTGATGGTTTGAGAGGCTGAGTTGCTTAGGTGACGGTAGCCAAGTTCTTCGCGCCATGTCTTCTCGGCGACAGTCGAAAATCACGATCGAGTACCATCGCCCTTCGAGAGAGTCCATCCAAGAGTACTCGGATCTCCTCGAGAACGCTGGCTTTCACCCGACTCGACAAGCCCCGTCCCCCCCAAAGCCAAAGCCGCCTGTGCTCCAGAAACCGCCGCCTCGTGCACGCAAGCACAGTCTCTCGTCCAACGATCCCTTTGCACCCTCCATGGTCTCTCCGCCTCCCCGCCCATCCCGCGCCAACACCGCAACACTCAACGACATCTTCCCCGCCCCACAGCCTCGCCGCCTCTCCGTCCCGACACCCCTCGATCTCTCCTTTCCCCCAGAGGACCTCCCCTCCACAGATCCCCTCCCGCCCCCCTCCACTGGCACCAGGTCTCGCAGCGGCACAATAGCCAAGTCGAAAAGGGGCATGTTGGGCTTCATGTCTGACTTCCTCAACACCTCAAAGCGCCCAGAGATCAGCACCCCCTACGATCCCGTCCATCTCACCCATGTCGGCTTCAATTCCTCCACCGGCGAGTTCACCGGCCTCCCAAAGGAGTGGCAGCAGCTCCTCCAGGAGAGCGGCATATCCAGACTGGAGCAGGAAAAGAACCCCCAGGCGGTCATGGACATCGTCAAGTTCTACCAGGAAGGACACGGCGATGTCTGGGACAAGATGGGCACTGTCGAGACACCCTCCTACTCACCCCAAAAGTCCCTCGTCGATCCCACTTCAGTGCGTATCCCCTCCTTGCCTTGCTCTCCGTGCCCATCCCCCTCCTAGCGTGCCCCGCCGCCCCCCAAGAAGTCCACCCTATCGCCCATCGTTACCTCTTCATCCACCCCCTCCGCAGCCTCCCCCAGCTCTTACCGCCCCGCGCCCGCTCCACCCACCGCCGCGATGCCCGCCCTCGACCGTTCCGCCTCACAGCGCACCCCCGTTCGCGCCACCAAGCCCCAGGAGCTCGGCCGTGCCAGCACCACAACCAGGTCAAGACGTCCTCCGAGCATCACCTCCCAAGCACCTCTCGCGCAAAACCCGCCCTCGAAGCGCGCCTCCCGGTCTGATATCACACTTAAAGGCGCACAATCCACGAGGGAAAAGGATCCGAGGCCGGCCCAGCAGCCCAGCCCTGCTGCCGCCAGTCTCGCCAAGACCGCAGGTGTCGCTACACCCCGTCGCAGGGAGAAAAAGGACAAGGACAAGGACAATACAGACGACATCATCAGACGCTTGCAGCAAATATGTACAGACGCAGATCCAACAAAACTATACCGCAATTTGGTCAAGATTGGCCAGGGGTATGCCATCCCCCGCTTTTCCTTATCTCCGCTCACGATCCCCATCCCAGCGCTTCTGGTGGTGTCTACACTGCCTATCAAGTCGGAACCAACCTGTCCGTCGCAATCAAACAGATGGATCTCGACAAGCAGCCCAAGAAAGACCTCATCATTAACGAGATCCTCGTCATGCGCGCTTCTCGCCATCCCAACATCGTTAATTACATCGATTCCTTTCTACACAAGAACGATCTCTGGGTCGTCATGGAGTACATGGAAGGAGGATCCCTAACCGATGTCGTGACCGCTAATTTGATGACAGAGGGGCAGATCGCTGCCGTATCGAGGGAAACTGCTCAGGGTCTCGAACACCTCCATAGACATGGCGTCATCCATCGTGATATCAAGAGTGACAATGTCTTGCTCAGCATGAACGGCGATATCAAACTGAGTGCGTCCTCTCACTGTTTTCCATCCTTGCCACTGATGTCTCTTAGCCGACTTTGGCTTTTGTGCCCAAATATCGGATCCCAACAATTCCAAACGTACAACCATGGTCGGTACCCCATACTGGATGGCACCCGAAGTCGTCACCCGCAAAGAATATGGTCCCAAGGTAGATATATGGAGTCTCGGAATCATGGCCATTGGCAAGTTTCACTCTCTGTCCCATCGCCCGCTTGCCTCATTCCGTCGACAGAGATGATCGAGGGTGAACCCCCGTACCTCAATCAAAATCCACTGAAAGCGCTGTACCTGATCGCAACGAATGGCACCCCTACCATTGCCAACCCAGAGGCGTTGTCTCCCATCTTCAGTGACTACTTGGCGAGAACGTTGGAGGTCGACGCCGAAAAACGGCCCACGGCATCACAATTGCTGGACGTGCGTTTGTTTTCGCTGCCATACCATGTCCCGCTCATCTCGGCCTAGCATTCGTTTTTCAAACACTGCGAGCCCCTCCGCACGTTGTCTCCGTTGATCAAGGCAGCGCGTGAAATTGCAAAATCCAAGTGACGTGGTTCATTTCCGGTATGGACGATATCTACCCTCTGGTCATCCCGTCTATGAGGGGGCAAACTTGTACTTCCTCTTTTAGACGGTTCTTCCTTTTTGCATCGCACACTTTGCATTCTCTTAGTTGACTCGAGTTACGTTGTAGCCCCATTTGGGGTTTCTCTGTTATATCCTCGACTTTGTAATACCTCTTATGCTAGTCCACTTCTTCCCATAGACATGTCGGATCCGACCATTTTTTGGCGTGCAATCATGTATTCTTCGTTTGTTAGACGTAGAATTATGCAATCTCGATGGACTGATATCATACAGTGATCTTATCGATGCAATGTCCTGATCGTAATCTAATAATCGGGGCTCCAACCTAGTTGCGTCGTCTCGTCATCTCCGGGCCGACAAGAGATGGCTCCACGTACCGTGATAAATCGTCGCCAGGTTCACAATGTCGGTCGCCTCCGCGATGAGCTCGTTGACCGTATACTCGACGCTGAGCGACTTGTCCAATTTGCGCGCCACAGAGTTGAGCGCACGGTCCGCCGCCTCGTTCACGGGCGCGCTCGCACCGCCCCCGAACCGCGCGTTCTCCGCCACCGGCTCGCTCGTGCTCTCCTGTATCTTTTTGATCTTGAGCTCGCTCGCGGTCCTGCGCGGGGTGAGTCCAGAAAAAACCGACCAGAGCGCAGCTCACCAAGAGTGCAGCGGGTCGTGCTTGAACACCTCGAGCACGGTCATGATCACGTCGGACCGCTCGCGGAGGACGCGCAGCGTCTCTTCCGCGCACCGCTGGAAGACGCCCTGCGTGCCCGCGTAGCCCATGCCGTCGACCATGTCGCGCGTCAGCCGGAACGGCACGCGTTCGGGGACGCGCAGCAGCTTTCCCTGCGCCGAGATCGGTCATCGGATGCGTGGCAGAGCGGGGGTGCTTACTTGGTCAAAGGCGATGCCTAGGTCAATGTGCACGACCTCGCCCGTCCCGTTGTCCATCAGGATGTTGGAGACGTGGCGGTCGCCCAGGCCCAGGACGTGGCCCACGATCGACGTCGTCGCGACGCTCCGTATGTAGTTGAGTCGCATCGCAAACCACGCGATGGGTGATTTGTGCTTCTCGGTGAAATAGTGCCTCATCACAGGTGCTGTCTTGGAATAAATGTCCTTGAAGTGCGCAACCAGCGGGTCCTGCCTGCCTTGGTAACGCTCGCGTGTCTGTTTGAGACCGATCTGAATGTCGGTATGCTTGGGGTCATTGGGACGATATCTTGTGAAGAGAGGTCAACGAAATCCATGACATGTCTCAATATGGACTTGCTTTGGATGAGCCGCTCCTAGCCACACTTGAAGGGGAACCGTGTTACCGACAAACTCCAGAACGCCGGCTTGAGCCGCCAAAGGCAAGACCGTGTATCCGCGAATCTTCAAATCGCGATTCTTTGTCTCTCTGTCATATCCGAGGACGACATTGACCAAGTCAAAGACCTGCTCCATGACAGCGTCTTGGCGTAGGTCATCGTTCCCACCTTTAAACTTGAGGCATAATCAGTCCTCTTGCAGCAACGCCAGCGCAAACCGACTGCTCACCAACTGTGTATATTTTTCGCCATTGGAACTGTGACAGATGCTGACCTTGGGATTGTTGACGCCCCCCGCTATTATAAATGTCTTCTCATAGTGGCTGATCCAGGCACAGTGCTCGTACTTCAAGGTAGGATCAATGGCCGGGTGGGACGTGACTACCGGCACCTTGATATCACGAAGCCGCCGGATCGCCAAGTGGTCTGGTACATGGATCTGCCCCCTTCTCTTCTCCTTGACGGGGTGCTTGGCCCACTCGATGGATGCATCACACACCTGCTCGATCGCTTTAACACGTGCTGCATACTGTGGATCGTTGCGCAGTCGGTCAAAGATGTCAGACGCGGCATTGGAACGATCGAGTTGTGCTTGCGAGAGTGTTGGCTCGTGACGACTAGACAGTCGTCTAGATAAGGACTGCCTCTCAGGTCGTATGCAGTACACTTGGTATAGGCTATGGAAGGGGTGTTCTTGACACATTCGGAGGACAAGCCCCTGGAGTATTTGTTGGCTGGCTGACGATTCGCCTTGTGAAGAATGGGATATACGCGCAGAAAGCTGATGGGACAAGAAAACAAATTTTCTAGAAGGTATCCGAGCGACCGCCTTTTTTAGCGTCTCTTGCAGTCTTCGATCCTCGAAATTCGCAAACCACAGAGAACAAAAGCGGATAGGCACGTCGTCGTCAAAGATGTCCGACGTGGCGAGGCATCGCGAGTACATGTCGATCGCGAGGTCAAGGAATGTGACCAGTGCGCCGTTGTGTTGCTTGTAAGCCTCCTCATCCTCCGCCAAGAGGGTTCTGGCCTTGTTTTGGTCTTCGGAGAGAGCATTATACTCGTGTGTACCAGGTATGATTCGACGAAGTTGGCTGTCTCGCTGCTTGATTTCTTGACTCTTGCGATCCACATATGTCTTCCACCGCACAGCATCCGGCGACTTGATGATGACATGATACTGATGTTCGGCAAAGAGGGCACATTCGTGGAAAACGCTAGCACATGCATTTCCGCGAGTGTCGATTTGTTTTTCCATCCCTGCAGCAAGTGCGGTCGCCGCATCAAAGTATCTTTGCTTGATATCCATTGGCTTTTCCAAGCATGCTTCCGAAATCCAAGATCCCTGTCGGTTGAGATGATTAGAAACGCTTCAAGTTGAGCAATGTGCTCACCAAGCGCGCCAGAGAGAGAGCCCGTTCGACGACTGGCCCGGGATCCTTCGAAGAGACTCGTTCCTGTCGAAGCAGGAGATCTTTCAAGAACTGAACAGCAAGTTTTTGTTCGTTTTGGAGCCAAAGGACGTGCGCAAACTCTTGGGACACTTCATGGGTAGAAGTGCCCTCGAGACGCCGAGCCTTTACGATGGAGTTGAGCGCCACTTGGAGTTTGTTTGATTTTCGTGCGGCGACGGAAAGACGGACAAGGCAGCATTTCTCAAGTTCCAAGAGGCTATTGTTGAACGGTGTGATCATGTTTCCAATCCGTTCGCGCTCTTCCTTTCGCCGAGCAGAGCGGATCAAAGACACTCTGGTTGCTAGAATTCGTTCGAGACTGCTGAATCTGAACTTGGTTATGAGCGCGTGAAGTTATTCAATGCGAAAAACTCACTCAAACTCAGGGTCAATATCAACAAACTGAGAAATCGATCGGATGTCTGGAGACTTGGAGACGAGGCAGTCTTGGATGGGCCCTCGCCTCCATCGTGTAAGCTGATTGAGAGACATAATATTCCGCGCGATTTCACGAATTTCCGTGATGTCTTCATTGCCAAGGGTTCGCAGGCGCTCCATGGCATCACAGAGGGCAGATTGAATAGTAGAGTCGACCACATGAGGGTCCCTTTCACGGTAAACAGCGCGGAGGGCACGGTAAAGGGTGATGTCGGAATCTTGAGAGTCTCCAGTTTCGGGCAAGTCCCAGGTCTCTGTGCGCCACCCTAGTTGATAAGACATGGTCGAAGTTGCTTGATCTGACTGGAATCCCCTCTGTGAACCCTGGAGAGTGCCAATCGCGAGGCTGTCAAAACCAAATGCATGGAAAGACTGCAGGAGACCGTCCGCATCAATCGACTCTCGGCTGCCAGCCTCGATGGCGGCACCGTGGAAGCGGAACGCTTTGTCCCATTGGTTTTCATGATGGAAACGTTTGATCAGGAAGTGGTGGAGATCAGTGGTCTTGATGCCATAAAAACCGTCAGGCTCATCGATGTGCGCATATATCTCAAACAGTAGGTGCTCGATACCATCAGGAGACTCCTTGAGCTGTCCGTACTCGAATGCAAGCTCTAGAAACAGCAGTGCCGTGGTATATGATCCGCAACCAACCGCACTCTTCGCCAAGAGACGAAAGTCGACATCTAACCATTTGTCGTGTGCTAACCAATCGTTGCAATCGACAGGGCGGAAATTACGCAAGTGAAGGATGACGTCGACAATGGCACGCATGCATGACCGGCTAGGATCCTCGGCAGCGAGTATAGCGGTGAAATAGACCGAAAGGTTCTTCCTCGTGGACACCGGGGATGAACCTTGCGAGACTTCTCTTGAAAGCAAAGTATGAACCAGGACGGGAAGGACTTCTTCGGCAAATTGGACATTCTTGGCGATGAGAGGAGTAAGTTGGGCATAAAACGTGTCCGAGGAGTTCAGAATATCGCTCAGAAGTGTTGAAAGAGAGCAAATCCACTGAGTAAAATCGGTTGGTGGATGTGAGATTGTGTCCAGTTCGGCGATGCTGCGTGCAGGGCGACTCGATAATGCTACAGGAAACTGCCGAAAAAATTCGAGCGAGGCCAGCTCCTCTCCAGACCAATGGTGAAAAGCTAGAGTTTCCTCAGACGACGCGGAAACGAGTGATTTCAGAGAAGTATAGACGAGATGGACCTCTGAAGGATTGATCCCGTCAAGCATAGCTAGTAGAGTTTGCAGGATAGATCGGTGAGGCGAAGGGTCGGCCTTTTCTTCGTGTCTGGCATGCCTAGCGCGCAATGTCTGGGGATATGGGTGTTCACTGCCAAAACCGTAGATATTGCCCGTGTTCGCGACAAGGAGGGAGGCGAACGCATCGATGTCGTCCCGTTGCAGGTAGGCCGGTGGGGGTATGTAATCTTTGAGGCGCCAAAAGTCAACCATAGCGAACTGTGACTTGCGATACGCATACTGCTCAGCTGATCCAAGCAATCTTCGTACAAGGCGGAACTTGTTCGAGGCTATGCGGTGGTCGCTTAGAGTGGCAGACAAGTCGTCGGCGGTAATATCCTCAACAACGGAAGAGAGAGCCGGTGATGGCTGATGAGACCATGCTGGTAGAGCCTTCAAAATCTGTTCTTTGATCTTTGGATTCTTGCAGAGTAAAAGTGCCTGCTCGTCGACCCACAGTGAAAGTTCTTGACTCCGATTCGGTGCACCAGAAGCAGTAGAGCGGTCATCATCCAACAGAGCACAAACGCGGATCAGGATATCAGGAAAACGATGGTTAAGTTCGGTCTCTGTTTGATATATAGAAAAGCCCCATTCCAGATATGATTGAGCGGCTCGAGTGAGGTCTGCCTGGGCCAGCAACGAGCAGGACTTTTGGATGAAGGTATGAAGCAAGGTAGGATCTTTGAACCTTTCGTTGAGGACAGCAACGAAAAGACTGATACCGTTCAGTAAACGAAGTTGTTCGTTGACAAATGGTGTGGAATGTAACTCTGCAAAAGTCTGGTGGAGAACATGGTACGAGATAGCAGTGACATATTCGGGGGCCGCCACTGAGGTGCACCATTGCAAGGCCCGCAGGGTGGTGCTCGTACCGAAGCGGGGTAGGTTCGGAGGATGAGACCTGAAGTCATCCAAGCGACGGTATTTATTCAATGAGACGAAGGTCCGAGCAGCCTCGCCATGCGCACGCAGGCCTTCAACAATTGCGCCATCACCTGAAAAGTCTTGATCGCCTAAGGATCGGATGACAGATGCTGTGATGCTGGCTGCGTTTTGTCGTACGCATTGCATGAAACCTCCCAGGGGCTGAAGGTCGATACCTTTCGACCGAAAGAGTTCCTCAAGGCGGGTCACGAGTGTCGAATCGCTGACGTGGGTTGTGTCAACGAGCGAAACAAGCTGTAACCCAATGAGGTCTCCGATACAGGTTCGAAGACCATCTGCGGTAGTCCTTTGGGTAGCGGAACAGTGATTGACAAATAACCGTTGACCGTGTGTAACCGCTTCCTGATCCCCTCCTCCCTCCATTAAGTTCGCGGGTGTGAACAAGCGAAACGCTGCTTCCGCGCATTCCCTTCTGTTCGGATAACCAAACAAATTTGGTGGAAGTCGTAGGATGTCGAGAGAATTCTGTCGGATCGATAGCGCAATTTGGGAAGCGTAAGCTTCGAAAAGTTCATTGGGCTTGGACAGTCCGAGGCACCGGGAAACTCCATGCAACACCACCTGAATATGTTGGGAATACAACGGGCTGTGGAACGCCGCCTCCACAAGGTGCCAGTAGGGTCCTCGTCTTACATGCGAGCTGGCAATCATGATGTTCCCAAGGCAAAGTGTCCTTGTGAG
>JBBPOH010000083.1:0-22837 GCA_038091335.1 Phylloporus arenicola | reverse complement strand
CTACACATTGTTTGAGCAATGCCTTGCATGACGAGTCCAAGTTGGATAGGAAATATCGCGGCCATCGCATTCTCCCTGCATCTATCATGAACAAGCTTGAGAAGGCTCTAATACAGTAAATTTCTCCTTCCTCTGGTCACATTTGAACTACTGCCATTAATTCCCCCCTGCACACTGTATCATACTCAATAGTATTTCATCTTATGCATGTTTATTCTCAAGGCTCGAGCGGTGAACCTGCCGCTGCCGCCGCGTAGTGCAGTGTCTCACGTTGGTCTGCTGTGTCACACATCGGTCACAGGACCCTGAGGTTTGCTGGCTCTGTCTGACGTCTACCTTAGCATGCGATAGCGGTGTGGAGTGACAACATTCCTTCGCTTACCCCAACAATTTCTCTTGAACAGAGCACAATTTTGATCACACATTATCAAGCTATCTCGCTGTGAAATGAATGCAAAAGGCACATCCATAAAAGAAGGGATGCCAAAATGTAGTTGGCCTTTACTGCATTAGTGGTGTAGCGGTAACATTGGGTCTTCCCATGGCCTAGCTCCGGGTTCGACTCCCGGCTGATGCATTAGCGTTCTTTTTTTTTCGTCAGAAAACGTATCGTCGGTGTGGACCTGTCGATACCTTGATCGGAAATAAAGAAAAGTCCTCGATTTCGTCAACGACTAGCTGCGTGTACGTCCTTATCGAAGGGTATGAACATGTCCGCTGAATGAAGCGTATCACAAGATCCAAATGGTATACCAAAGATCCCCGCTCCCCATTCATCGTCTTCCTAACGAATTCCGCTGTGCGAGGCTGCTGTTTGCCGCCCAAGTCTAGATGTGCATGTAAGGACAGAACGGGATGGTTGCCAAGAAATTGGCCGTAGGATAAGGCGGGCTGGGCCCATGACCCGTGAGGGAAGAACACAGTACAGGTAAAACTAGAGACAAGGGAATCGAGAGAAAATGGATAAAAAGGGTTACAAATGGGACATTCAGGGCCATGGTCGCTGGACAAGGATGCCTCATGAATAACAGTCGGGAAGAGTAAGGTTCTTGAAGTTTTTGCTGGAAAGACGGTTCAGGAACACTCGTAACAGGCACAAGCAAAACTTACTTTGCGTCAAACAGACCCCAGTAACCCTGTCAACAAGTATGAGCGGTTCCCAATAAAGTGATATCAGGAAGACTACCTCGACACCACCATATATATCACCCTGTAATATGATTGAGCACTCTGCCATTGAGCTCGAGGATGTGACTACATACCTGCCATGGCTGGTCACAGTACTATAGCATGACATGAGCCAGCGTTCATCATTAAAGTTTGTGTGAACACACCTCAAAGAAGAAGTATTCCGTATTGTTTTTGATTGCTACACGACGAAATCAGTCACTCACGACAAGTAATCGTCTCAAAAGTAATACTTGCCTTGACAAGCAAACGTATCAATGTAGATCTGAAAATACCTGAGAATGTCAACCGCGTCTACAATACAAACGGACACACCTGCAGATCAGCAACGGAAGCGGCCGAAAAGCCATCAGTAGGGTTGTAGTTTAACGTCGAGGTGTTCTAGCCAAGGTTTAGTGTATCAGAGCAACGTTCCCGAGGCTACGTACCGTGGGCCAGCCAGTCTCAGCAATGTAAAATTGAAGGCTACTGGAAATCTTTGCCGCAGCCGCAACGTTTGTCGTCTCAAAGAAATCATACGTCCATCCTGCAGCATTCTGGATGCTTTGGTTCGCGAACCATGGATGGACATTTGACATGCCGTAATTTACTACTTCCAGCACTTGTGTGTTGAAGTAGCTGCCCGCATCGGCGGTGCCAATAGGTATATTTCCCATGTTCATTGAGGAAAGCATGCTCTTTGTGTCTTTGATCCATGAAATGAGCGTTTGGGCGGCTGCGACGACTTGTGAAGCAAAGATCGAAACGGCGACAAAGAAAAACCTACCTGCGTCTCCAGCGGGGCCGTTAGGGTCATTTTGGCCAGCGGCAGTGACAGCACTGTGGTGTAGGATACGTGAGGTGACGGATAGCAGGACAAAGATACGTACTCGAGCGTGATTTCATTTCCAACGGTCACACCACCCACGTTGGTGGCACCAAACTGCTGGAGCGCAGTCTGTATTTCACCCTTTTGACGTTCATAAGCAGTTCCATTGTCGGTCAACGAAGGGTAATTTCCGAGCCAAACAGTCATGTTGACCTTGGTGGCTTCGATGGCAGCAAGAACGAGGGAGGATTGGTTGCAGTCGGCACCATAGATGCGAATGTTGGTCGTCATTTGGGACATGAGCTTGGGAGGTGTGAGTCAAACGAAGGGAGAAATACAAGTCAAGTACCTGTACGTCCTCGATGACGGAATCTATGGACGGTGAAGAGTGCTTTACGAGAAATGGTGTTAAACTCACCCAAAGTGACTCCACAGTCGGGCAGCTGGGCGCCGAGGGGGGTGTAAGCGATACCCCAGAAGGCGTGCTTGAGAGCAGGGTTTTTCTGGAAGTTGGTGGGGTCACTGGGATTTGTGCCTGGAGGGGCGCTGCTCGAGGAAGAAGCAGAGCTGCTGTTCTTTTTCGAGAGCACGACACCAAGGGTGACACCTGCAGCAATGAGAATGGCGAGCAGCAATACGGAGCCAATGACCTGCGATGGCGGGTGAGTGGGAGCAAGTCGGGCGCGGGGGAGACTAACCATGAACTTGGACCGCTTGTTGGACCGATGGGTCTTCTCGAGCCAGTCGCTGTTACGGGGCACGTCCAAGTTCTCGTATGTGTTTGGGGGCGGCATGTAGGGAGCTTCAGCGAATGCCGAGGGTTGTGCGTTTCTAAAGTTTGGATTGGACAGGTTCGGGTATGGAGAAGGAGCGTCGGTGCCGTGCTGGCTTTGTACGAGCTGTGGTGGTAAGAAAGAAAGATGGGATGCCGGTGAATGTTTATATATGTACAAACATTGACGTACGTGGTCGTCGTAGTAATCCTGCATGTCTGGGGTGGATGCGTCGCGGTAGGAGTGCACTTGGCGCATCATATACTCGTTTCCGCGCTGCATCTTGGAGGGGACGATCACACAGTAAATTGTATATATTATTTCCGTTTACACACTCCGCAGCTACATTGTTCATGTCATCCCAAATATGTCAACATGTGACTTCGCAATGTCAGATATACAACAGCGACGATTTCGCTGGTATGCTCTTCTCGCTGGTCGTCGTTGGCGGCATGTCTAGTGTAGTGCTACGTGCTCATGTTCACACCTCGACTCAGCCCATCCGGAGGGGGCGCGTGCGGCCGTTGTTTTCTCAACAGCCGCAGCCGACGTCTCTCGTCGTCGGGGGCATTCCGTTGCGATGGTAGAGTCCGGCTACGGTTGAGCGACGTCGTTAGACTGCTTGCGTTGGATGGCGGCCGTTCTGCAACCGGAGACAGCGCGGGCGACCCCCGTGGTGTTTCTGCGTGAGCAAGAGAATCTATAACATTGCCAGCAAGTCACGGGATCAAGAGACGATGCAAGCAAGATTTCGCAGGGGAAGTGTAACGGAAACCGGTGTTTAGCGACGGGGAAGGGTAAGGCGCGGTGGCGCAGAGTAGGGCAACCCACCAAGAGGTTCGTGCGTCGTGCGTCGCCGCATGATCCGTCGCTTGTCCTTGCCGACGAGTTTCCAGCCATTCGCGGATGGCCGTTCGTCGTCAGACGTAAGTACAACGAGATCGGAATCATCTGGGTCATGTGAAAAGGGAGGGATAGGGCGGTTCGGTGGACGCCAGGAGGAGGAGGGATCTGATCGTGGTGGGGGCGGTATGTCGAGCAAAAAGGAATCCTGATGATCGATGAGAAACTCGAGGACCTTTTGGCTGAGCTGATGTTCGCTCGGAGAGAGCTCATGATCAGGGTGAGAAATGAGACCGGGACGAAATATGACAGCAAGATCTGAAGGAGGGTGAGCAAGGGGGAAGAAGGGGGAAGGGAGCACGAACTGGTAGGCGTCATGAGATTCTTGTCCGATTTGCGAGCAAAGACGGATAAGAGGTCGAGAACATAGAGGAGGAGGTATTGGTTCGCTCTAGGCATGCGGGAAATCAGGTGCCTATAAGTGGCGACAACCCTGTCATGGTTGAAGGGTTGCTTTGCTAAGCGGGGTATGAGATGTGGAGCAGAACAATGGAGGAGAGATACTGACCGAGAACGTCGCGAAACTTGAAAAGGCGATGAGGGATGAAGAGAGTGAAATAATGTAAGACTCACGTCGTGATACATGTCGTACGGGATGACGGGTTCCTGATCGGAGAGGGAATAGGGGAGGATGAGACGTAAAGCGGACGGAACTTACAGGCATCTGTGTGAGATATCGTCGAAAAACGCTGGCGACGTCGTGGGTGGTGTAGTGTTCGCTTTTCCAGTCGAGGGACTTTCCGTACTAGGGGGGGCTGTGATTGAAAAGCAAGGGCTAGAGAAAGCGGTACGCACGCGGGGCGGTGCCTCGAATGCCGCCTGTAGGTCGCGCATGCGTTTGGCAGAGCCATTTACACGAAAGGTACCTTCGATCTCGGTGGCTGCGAGGTGTGAGCGGGGTGGTATATAAATGGGGACGAACAGTACCGTTTTCCTTGAGATGGAGACCACTGGGGGAAGTGAGTAGGGCGAGGTGAAGAGGGTGAGGGACGGACCATTTTGCGACGACGACTGGGATGTAGCCCCACACGTAGAGATCGCCGTTGGCATTTGCTGTGGATATTTGGACGCTGGCACGTCTGAGGGAGTCCTTGAGTGGCTTTGCAAAGACTGTCGTCGAGGACGCTGCTGGCGACGGCGAGAAGGGGTGATAGTTGTCGTGCTTTCTCTGTTTCTGGGCGTGTGTGAACTGGGACCACCACTTGAGGAGGGATGCTTTCGAGGGGGCGTTGTCTGGCACCATCATTGGCTAGGAGAAAGAAGCGTAGTAACACAGCCACATCTAACCTCGACAATGATCCACTGGCTTGGCTCCGCTGCCGGTCTTGCCGTGTTCGCACCCCGCACGCCGAACTCCCCGCGGCGGTCTGTTCCGCCCACTTGTTTTCTTTCTCCGCTCTCGGCAGGCAGATCTCCTCATCGAGGCCGGCCTCGTCTCTTCAGCGGCGCACACGACTCCCTCAGCCAACAAGAAGAAATCCTGGCCCCGTGGTATGTGAGCTCTCCTTTGCTCACGGTGGTTGCTCATGCACGTCTCCTGATGTCACCCCAGCGCTCAATATGGTGCCTCTTTGTCCAGGCAAGCATCAAGTCCCGACTTTACCACTTCAAACGGTACTCTTGGCACCAACAAGGTATGACTTGGTCCTCTCCCATCCTCGTCTCTCATATCGCCCTACAGATCAGTCAGTGTATCATTGGCCTTTTGCGCGCAGGTCGCTCACCATTTTCCAGCGACTTATATCGACAGTCGTGGTCAGCGGGTGTCTGCGGAAGTTGCCTACCTTACCCCGCGGGCCGCCGCCGTCGAATTTGCCAACTCAAACCAACCTGCAGTCCCCTTCCATGCTAGGGCCTGCAAGGAAGTCATCGTCTGGTATGTCTCTCTCCCGTCTCCCCAGTGGTGGAGCAGTTCACTCTCCTCACATCCCCCTGCTTTCCGGGATCGGCCCTGCATCTCTTCTCGAAAAACACAAGATTCCTGTTCTCCTGGCGTCGGCGCCAATCTGTACGACCACCCCACCTTCCCGCTGCGCTTCGAAGACAAGCTCGGTGTTTCCCTCAACTACACCCAGCCATACGACTTGGCCAGTACTTTCAAGCTCTTGACAGCACTTGCGCAATATCGGCTCTTTGGGACAGGTCCTCTTACTACCAACGTCGGTCGTTCCGACCGACGCGCTTTTTGTGTCGCGTGCTTCCGAACGGATGAAGCTGTTCCCTCGCTCGGAATACGGCAACGAGATTGAAGATGCCACCTCTGCACCAAATGCACCTGATATCGAACTCCTTCTCCCTACTGTGGCCAGAACTCAGCCACCACTGGAAGCCGGGTTACATGCGTATACCATCCTGACAACCCTCTTGCGGCAGGTCGCTTGTCCCTGTCTGTTTTCGACACTGACTCTTTTACACAGCCCACCGAGCGTTGGCAGTATCCAAATCAACTCGGTAGACCTCATTGATCCCAAGTCGGTCCTGGCTCTCATTTTCCGGTACCCATGACTCACTCAGCTATCTTGCCACTCGGCACGACATTGGATGGTTCGCGGGGCGCGTTTGGCATACAGGATCGCACACACGGCTCCGCTGACGGACATCACTCACGTTGGAGATACCCACCCGCTGCTCGACCATCACCTGGACCGGTTGAGCGACGAGGAGGTCGGGGAACTCGTTCGGAACAAGGTGGAGACGCTCTACCATCCTTTTGGAACGTGCAGCATGGGCAAGGCGGACAATCCGCTTGGATATGGCGCTCCAAGTCCGGGGTACGCTCGGTCTGAGAGTGTGTGACGCATCCGTGTGCCCAAGTTGGACTCGGGTCATACGGTCAGTGTGCCTCGTTGCGTGTACAGCGACGCTGACGAATTTGCGACAGGCTGCTGCAGAAAAGCTGGCAGATGGCATCAAGGCAGAGTACGTTGATTGACATGGCAAAGACTGTAGTAGCCATGTACTATACTATTGCGAATGCTTGCTCGTGGGCAAAAACGGCCAGACGGGATCGTCTCTGGGTGCGCCAGTCACACCGAGCACGGCATACTGTCCGCCCATACCAAGGGGATCCACCAGGCGATTGACCCCCTCTGCAATCGCCGTCTTGCGCTCTTGGGTAGAGGCTGCATGGATGAGACGCTGCGCACGGTGCTGGATACCGACCTCGTTGAGAAACCTGCCCTGGGGGAGCGTCCCATGCGGCGTCACTAGCGACGGATCAGTCCCCCGCACAAACGAGCGCAGAACCACGCACCGCGATCCGCCAGGACCTCCTTCAGGAGCGCAAAGTCGACGTTGGCGGTCACGTCGCACTCGCCCGGGCGGTGAAAGACGTCGACGATCTCGTGCGCCTTGAAGGCCTAGAACGGCGTCAGCCACGGACGGCGCAGATGGGACGCACGCACGCGGAGGGAGTCCCCGACGGCTTTTTCGGCGCCATAGTCGATCACGAGGGCGCACCCGCCCGGGGCGAGCGTGTCTGCAATGTGCCGCGCGGTCTTGATGGACGCGGGGGAGACCTCGATGCGTGCGCCGATGGGGAGGGCGGCGAAGCGCGGGGAGGCGTGGCCGAGGAGCGTCGCGGACGCGGTGGGGGTCGGGGAGAGCACGCGGGTCCAGCGGTCGTCGACGGGGGCGATGAGGACTTCGTGCCAGCCGCGGGCGGTTTTCTGTGGGCTGCGTCGGTCAGTCGGTTTGGGCGCGTGGGTAGACGCACCTCGATGACGTGCACGGGGAGGGCGTCAAAGAACTCGTGGGCGATGAGCATGGTGAAGAGGTCGTCGCGGTGAGGAATCTGGTCGAGGGCGTCGTGCCAGGCGAGGGTGGTGTTTGCGGTGCGGAGGGTGGACCGCTGGAGGGCGCGCATGGCGGGGCTGGACTCGACGAGATGCACGCTGTCGAGTTTGGCGCGCACGGGAGGGAAGTGGCGCACGACGCGGAGGATGTCGCCCATGAGGGTGCCGCGCCCCGGGCCGAGTTCGACGATGCGAAGGGGCTTTGAGCCAGCCGCGGACCACTGGGCGATGGACCAGAGTGCGAGCACCTCGCCAAAGACCTGGCTGATCTCTGGGCTGGTCACAAAGTCGCCCCGTGCGCCAAACACATCGTGGTTTGGGTTCATGTAGTAGCGGGCCGCTGCTAGCTGCATGAAGGCCGCGACCGAGAGCGGGCCGGTGGCCTGCGGGGTGTGAGCCAGAGCGAAAAAGGGCGCAGGAACATACCCTGTAGCTGTGCAGCATGAGTCTGTCGAGTTCGGTAGCGACATGAAGTCGACGCAGAGTTGGAAGTAGTCTCATGAGCCACCGCCAGTCAGCTACTACCACGCTATGGCTACGCGTTCGTGCAGTTCTCCTCCTCGTACGGCCCAGCTGACGATCCGGCAGGTCTCCAGTTCGAAAACAGCAGCGACGTCGGCGTGTTCTCCAAGCTCACAAACAGTTACTGTCTCGCCGCCGTGCACACATCCACCAACTTTTTCTCCGCGTTCGAGGCAGAACTCGCCGACGTCGTCCCCGTCGTGCACACAACCATCGCCGGCACACGCATCATCGGCCGCATGACCGCAGGTCCGTCTGTTCCATCGCCATCGCCCACGCTCACCATCCACACAGGAAACAGACACGGTCTCCTCGTGCCCTCCACGACCACAGATCAGGAGCTCCAGCACCTCCGAAACTCCCTCCCAGACGCCATCGCCATCCAGCGCGTCGAGGAGCGGCTCTCCGCCCTCGGCAACGTCATCGCCTGCAACGACTACGTCGCACTCGTCCATCCCGACATCGATCGCGAGACCGAGGAAATCATCGCAGACGTCCTCAAGGCCGAGGTCTTCCGCCAGACTATCGCAGACAACGTCCTCGTCGGGAGCTACGCCGTTATCACAAACCAGGGCGGTCTCGTCCATCCAAAGACGAGCATACAGGACCAGAACGAGCTCAGCAGCTTGCTCCAGGTGCCCTTGGTGGTATGTCCTCGCCATCGTCGCTCCCCTCTGTCTGACAATCGCAAAGGCGGGCACGGTCAACCGTGGCTCGGATGTCATCGGTGCTGGTCTCGTCGTCAACGACTGGTGTGCATTTACTGGCCTCGACACGACCGCAACAGAGATCAGCGTGATCGAGGCTGCCTTTAGTACGTCCCCGACCCTGCTCGTCATCTCCCTCTCACGCCGCCCAGAACTCCAAGGGCAAACGTCGTCTGCAGTCATTGGTGAGATGCGCGACTCTTTGATCGACAATTGGGCATAGTGTATACCTCTCTGTATCCTAGTTACAGCAATCCTCGGCTTTTGGCGATGCTCTTCCAGCTGTCGAGAATGTAAGACCCGTACAGCGACGCCTCCCGCAGCGCCTCCTCCGCAGACCCCGCGTGCGCGAGCAGATCGTCGAGGAACGCCGCGGCCGTGTCCGGCGACGTGAGCTGGTGCAGCTCCGCAGCGAGATACACACCAGCGACGGTCGCACGGCGGGTGTACCACGCCATCTGCCGGCGCGTCAGCAGCGCACCCCGCACCGAGCACCACGCACCTCTTTTGCATCCGGCTCGGCGAGCCAGCACGCGCGGTCCGCGACGCGCAGGGCGTGCGCCAGCACAGGCGACGGGTCGAGCGGCACGACAGACGACGTCGCGAGCAGCGCAAAGGCCTGCGGGGTGTCAGCGCGGGCACGGGCGCACGGCGCACACGCACCTCGGGGAGATGGGCGAGCACGGGCGCGTTGGCGCGCATCCGCGCGAGGAGGACGTCGCGCATGCTCGCACGGGCCATGCGCGAGCGCGCGTCGTCGAGCCAGGCGTGGACGAGGGTGCGCCGTGCGTCGTCGCCCGCGCCAAAGAGCCCGGACACGGCGCTGTCGGAGAGCGGGTGGCGCGCGGCGTGGGCGAGGGCGGACCGGGTGAAGCCGTGCGCGGCGACGAGCGGGACGGCGCGCTGGAGGATGCTGTGGGCGTGTCAGACGGCGGGCGGGCGGGCGGGCTGGACGGACTCGCCTCGTCGTGGTCGCCATTTGAGGCAAATATCGCTTTTGCTGTAAACATGTCCGACTGGGGTACTTTTTCATCGTCGCCCGTCCCGCTGAGCTCACCACGACCACAGAAGACTCGGACGGCCCGCCGGCGACGAACGCGCCGATCGCCAAACCGCCAGTGAGGAAGAAATGGGAGGGCGAGGACGCGGAGGAATCTGAGCCCGCCGTAAGCGACGAGGAGCCCCCATCGACGACCACTGACGCCAGCGCAGAGCGATTGGGACGCATCCTCGGAGGAGGAGGAGGACGCCAAGCCCACACCAGCCTCCGTCGCGCCCCCAAAGAAAAAGGGCACAGTAAAGGCCAAGTTGGCCGAGAAAGAGGCGGCCAAGGCTGCGCGCGCCAACGATGTCGAGTACGACGAGGACGCCGTGCTCGACCCCCGCGAACGGGCCCGCCAGCAGGAAGTCTCGGCCGATCTCGAGAATGTAGTCTCCTTGATAGGTGAGCAACCCGACATCGCGTGCGCAGTGTGCTGATGATGCCAGGCTCATCGTCCAACGATCTCGATGGCATCCTGTCCGCCAACCCCCACACCAAGGACGATTTCCAGGCCCTGTCTGCCCAGATCATCGACATCGTCGTCAAACGACATCAGAACTCGCCCCTCTACCCATCCTTTGTAGAACACCACGTCCGACAGCTCGCAGAGCCTCTCAAGGACGTAGAGGTCCGCAAAGCAGCCAGCGGCCTCACCACACTCGCAAACGAGAAGCAAAAGGAGCAGAGAGACAAGGCGAGCGGAAAGAAGAAACCAAAGTCTGCCGCCAAGCTAGCCTTGGGTGGTACAAAGCCTTCCAACAAGTATATCTCCCCCATCCATCATCCACGCCATCTGATTGAAATCATTAGAATCGACATGCAGGTTTATGACGAGGCTTTGGATGACTTTGGAAAGGGCGCAGACGATTTCATGTAGAAATACCTAGACAGCCACAACATCTTCTCCTCCATCCTCACTCTCCTCCTCGTCGCTCACCAGGCCGACGAGACCTGCGCCGCTCTTTTCTTTTACAACCTTGCCAGCGTCTGAGAGCTTGGACGCAAACGCTTTCCGTGCCCCCAGGTTCGCGCCCACGTCCCATATCTGCAGTCTCGCCTTCGATCCCGCCGCAGCGATCGTGAGTGGATCGTCTGGCGAGAAAACAGCAGAGAACACTTTGCCCTGTCACTCGCGTGAGATGACCGCGCAGACGACAAGACACGCCACGTACGATATCGAGATCTCTCGATGCGACCATGCTCACCGATGGTTTCCCGCCCTCGGACTGGTCCACGTTCCAGACTTTGACGACCTTGTCTGCGCCACCCGTCACAACACATCCGCGAAGAAGAGGACTAACGTCCAGCGCAGACGCAGCACCGTCGTGCGCAGAAATCGTGAATCGCGAGGGTGACGCCGCCTTGAGATCACTCGGGAGCGTCCGAGCATCGAAATTGAGCACGAGCCCGTTTTCTAGCGAGACCTAACACATCGTGAGCGAGGCATGCGCGTCTAGAGAATCGCTCACGTAGAACGTATGTGACTCCCATGGATCCCATCTGAGTGCTTCCACGTCGGCACCAAGCACAGCACCCACCCCCGTGTCCGGCGCCCTCGAATCGAATATCCGCACCGTCCGATCATAACTACCGGAAAGCAACACGGTAGGCTCCTTTTCATTCCACTGCACCGCCTGCACCTTGTCCTTGTGCACATTGAAACTCCGTATCGCAACGGCACTCTTGCCTCCATCCGCATCTGGCCGACTGAGATCCCACAACTTGACCGTCCGATCAGCGGACGCGGAGGCGAGCATCTGCCTGTGTGTCTTATTCCACGACAGGCCGAGCACGGCATCGACATGGTGTGCGTCCGACGTCGGCCTCGCCTTGGTCTTTTTGCGCTTCTTCTTGCCCGTGCCAGCCGGCACGGGCACGTGTGCGGCCGTTTTGTCGGGTCGTCCGAGGACCATGTCGGGATACATACTCTCGACCACGTCCAACGACCATATCTCGATCTCGGGATCGAGCGTCCCAACCGCGACATAGTTGCCGCTCTTTTCCGGACTAAAGTCGAGCCACTCGAGGCAGAGCGGAAAGTTGGGCAGCATCAGGTCATGATGCACATACAAGCTGTCTTGCGTGTCGTCGTAGACGTAGATCTCTAGCTGTGATATCTCGTCCTCGGTTTTGGCCGCGACGAGGAGGTTGTCTGTCGGCAGAATCTCCAGCTCCTGGCGCTCGTCTTCCTCCTCGTCCTGTTCGAATCTCAGCGCGGGTCTCGAGTACAAAGCCCGAGACGCACCTCTTTTAGCGTAATGTACGGGTCTTCCGCATTGTCGCGGTAAAACGTCAACCCTTTGATACTCGAAAACGGACCGGCCCCTGGAAAACCATCGCAATGTGTCCCCCACCAAGCCGTTTACGCACCTTGCTCCTCCTCCTCGTCGTCGTACGCGTCAAGCTGGTACTCGGCCAAATCGTCGACCGCCCCCGGCGCGCCACCCGCTTCATCCACGGCCATCGCATCGTCCGCCTGGCTTGCTCGCCATCTCGGTTATCGCGGACGTGCAGGCGGACGTGGGACTCACTCGGTCCATTCGTCCTGATCGTCGGCCTCGGCCCCCTTTCCCATCTTTTGCGCCGCCGCGTGCGCCCGTTCGAGCTCCTTGCGTGCATCCTCGAGCTCGATCCGCGCCAGCGCACTGACGCGCTCCAGCTCGCTCTCGTCAAGGACATATTTGCGCGGATGTCTTGCGGCCACGCCTCGTTTGACCCTGTAGAGATGTGGATCGAGTGCTCAAGGACATACATTGGCTTACCATGACACGCCAGAGATCAAGTTGCTCATCGTCCCAATCCAAATCTGCACTTGCCCATTTCAATTTTTCATCATGGGTCACATGATCAGAGAACGAAATAAGGATACAGTAACAACCACCAGAATTATACTAAACCCCCACCGCCCATCCGGACGATGTCCCATATAGCCCTACCCACTTCGCTCCAGAGCTTATGTAGGACGGATCCCCCGCGAGCATCAAACAATCGCCGCTTCACTTGATCCGCTGTGGACGCCGGAGCCGGCGTCGCTCGCGTACGTCGTAGTCGAATAATAAACGACACCACCGGCAACAGAAGAAGGATGATGGTCAGCGTGGTGAGGCGATGACCCGTCAAGTACGTGCGCAGGAATTCTTTTATCAGTGCGAGCGCGCCCGGCGACTGCGTCGTCGCCATAACGGCGTTTGGCGAGCCCCGTACGGCGCTGCCGCGCGAACTGGCGCGCGGCGTAGATCGTGGATCTGCCGAGCTTCGGCGGTAGGACGGCTTGGTCACCGTCACGTCCGAGGCAATGGACGTCGAAGATCCTGCGCGTCTCCTTTGTCCGAGTTTCGAGGGTGCGTTGAGAGGAACCGCGGTGCGGTTGGATATGGTTGAGAGAGATGAGCTAGAGGAAGAGGCAGATGGGGTTGGTGAGGGCAGCCGAAGTGGTGCGATGGCGGGTGTCTGAACAACCTTGTCTTTGAAGACCCTTTCAAGGGCTGCTTGGAACTCCTATACACTGATCAGCATGAGAGAGACCAGGGTGTCAGTCAACGCACCGTCCTTTTACTGGGTGACAACTCGACCTCATCTGTCAGAAACTCCTTGGCGTAATCCCACTCCTCTAGGCGTGGCAAGACAAGTAGACAATATAGCTCCAATACCTTCTCATATGCTTCCCCGGTAGACGGAATGAAGTCATACTGTCCACGGTTGGACAGCCAGTCCTCTATTATCTCCCTGCCGACAGCCGGGCAGTAAACTTGGATGCTTGATGCGACATGTGTCATCAATACTTGGTGTGGAAGAAATGCGGAGGTAGGGGTGCGGGGCAACGAGGAAGGCGTGAAAAGGGCAAGTGACCGCGCGTGCGAGGTGGTAAGAAACAACTGGGGAGATTGCAACAATAGCTCGCGCAGTGTGGCTGGTAGAGTTGCACGGTCTGGCGGCGAGGCGTACACGGTAGACTCGAGTGTGATACGGAGGATGTCCCATTTACGCCGATGAGAGTCGAACGCATCTGGCGCGGGTGCTGCGGGTGGCTGCAGTATTGCGAACGCAGACGCAACCAAGGAAGTTGCGAGGACGACATCGCGGTAAAGAAATGCCTGTGCAGCCCTGTTGTAGAGAGATTGGAGGGTTGCCGAGGAAGGGTCGACGCTGGCTCTGAGGGGCAACAAGCCCTGGGCGTGCATCGTTATCTTTGTCGTCGCCGTCGTGGTCGCCGTCGACATTGAAGCAGTTGATTCTGAGGGCAGTGGATTTTGCCGAAGTTCCATCCGGCTATCGCACCACTTTTCAAGCCTTTAGCTATATAGGGCGTGTTTCAAAGTCTAGAACACAGTCAGCTAAGGGGGTTACCCGAGTAACCTGCGGTGAGCAACCTGCGGGTCAGCGACGGGTGGGTGGGTACAGGTATCTACTAGGGAGCTCTAACGGAGGGACGGAGAGCCGCGGTCACGGGAGTAAAATTCGACATTGGCAGATGAGTCATGCTTGTCGCCGCCGTGTGCAAGATACTCGGCAATCTGGGAGATTTCGCATCCTTGTCTGGCCTGGACACTTGACGTTGTTCTATCTCATCTTTCCGCTCAGACGTGAGATACAGTCAACTTCATACCCTTTTTTCGTGGTGCAATAGAGGCCAGTGTATAATTTCTTTCCATGTGGGAGTCGGGTCGGGCATGGTATGGTCATACCCGGGCAGCACCCGGCACATTGCTGTTTCGATGCTAATATTGTTCCGGTTGGAATATCTCCCATCGATGATCCAGTCGCGGCCATCAAGTGAGAAACTCGTCCTACAACCAAATCTGAGTAATTGTAACCCCCACCTGCACGTTACAGCACAGCCCGGCATGCCAACAATGACCGACGTCCAACATGGTTGCGGACTGAAGGAGGATAAAACTTGAAACCGCCAGGTATCAATCGATCGATTGCAGGACCAAACGAGTACAACACCGCCGAGCACGCCGCCGTTGAATGAATATGTAGAACCCCCACCCCGCCAGAAACACCTCTCCTAGCATCCCTCCGAGTTCATGGGCGCCAGCAAAAGCGGTACCTCCTTCACGAGGGACAAACCAGTTAAACGAGACGTTCCAAGCGCAGCGAAAGGCCCTGGGTGCAAAAAACACCCGACCATTGCTCTTGAGGACGGGAACGCGGACAAGGATGCGGAAGAGCTTCGCCAAGCCCGAACTTTTGTGTCCTCTGAGTTATTGTTCTGGAGAAAGCTCTTGCACGCCCGCCGTTTATATCTCTTCCTGTACAGTTGCTTGGTAAGCAGTTCTCATCCCTGATTGGATGTGTCTCATCTCACATGCCGCTGTGGCCATGAGGCGTCGAAACTCGAAATTTGTTTGAGAGAACATGCGTCTTTCTTTCTTCTCATCTCCCCTTTCATTTCTCTTTCATTCACAATTCCGCAAGTCGCCTTCTGCTCTTTGAGAGCCTGATTTGGGAGGCCAACTCACACCTACTTCTCCACCAATTTCAAAATCATTCACCCATCCATCCTGACAAATACATTTGCTGTACCGACAACCTGTGCGCACCTATTGGATTGCATGATCTGTGGACATTATTAAAACGCAGAGCCAATTGCGTGAATCTTGGATAGGGAATGCTTCCGAACATCGCAGGCATCTTGTAATTGTTTGACAGGGTGGGTCTAACGCTGTGGCAAGGTTTGAGGTATAAATGCAGGTCCATTTCCTCCAAGCAGGACAACAACCCCTGTCGCCACGATCACCAACATTGCACTATGCGCCACTCAAAGACACATCCGTATCCCTTGCCATTCCCAAACGAGGTCCAGTGGGCACAGCTAACATCTTACTCGTCCCTTGCGAACGCGTTGGGGACAGAGCCAGGATGTACGAAACGGCAGGGGCAGACACCTCGGTCAGCCTGTGATGTGCTCAGCGACCCCCGAGCTATCTACATGGAGGAACCACCCGTCAGTAACCCTTCGTATCCATACCCAGCACGCAACGTCCTCAATCCAAGGGCGTACCTTTCGAGAACATCGTCGTCAGTGTCCAGCAGGTCAACTTCAAGTATCACATGGAACGAAAACGGCGATCAGAATGTTCTACCCAGGTTCCTGTCACGGTATAACCGCTTGCCACAGCCTCGTTTCGTGGAACCTTATGGGTTCCAAGAGGGTGCCGAATTACCTGCGATCCATTTTTTGCGCAGGGGGGCTAAGGAGCTGTATTCTATCCGGGACCTGTTGACCATGGACACCATGCCAGACTTGGTGTCTGGAGATTCACCTATATTCGTCCAAAGTCCGGACCGATGCATTAAAATCAAGCTCATTGTACGATCCCCCCATCTCCTGATCCACTGGATGCTCACCACGTACCTCGAACAGTGGCCAGGCTATTCCCTCTATCCATTCGAGAAACGCATACAGGTCAAACAAGGCGCCCCTCTGACACCGGCCTTGTTGCTAATGGTTCTCGCGTACGACGTAGAAAAATTCGCCAAGTGGATTCATGTAAGTTACCCCCATTGGGAATCGGGCTTCTCTTGATTGTTTATTTCCCGTAGAACGAGGGTGCCACTGTCGAACCCGGTCAAGAACATTGGATGATTACCGGAGCGATGGGGGGTGCTCCAGCGAAGTGGAAGGACTGCGTTATCACTTCCTTGCAAAACCAAACAGGCAGCATCTGGCAGCCAGAGATTTATTATCCGAGAGGATGATGTCCACGTCCCGGCTGGCTGGGCTCAAACACGTTTAAAGTATGTATTTGTGGTATTCGTTATAATCAAGCGCCTGTAGAATATGTATACATTTACTCTTAAATATGGAAGGTTTCGATGACGTACTCGGACCAGGGCACTTTCCATTCTCCACGCGTTGCAGAGCATGGTGGATAGTCGCGTTTCACGGAGCTGGGGGGTGGAGGACTAGATAGAGTCTATTGTACAGACCTGGAAGTTACGTTTCCACGACATCGATTGAAGCAGATTGACGTTCGACGGATACCTCCGCAGCAAGACGCGATATCTCGGAGAACGCTGCTTTGAGGGAATCTAAGTCTGCATCGAGGCTCTCGGCGCGATTTTTTATCTTTTATGGGCAAATTGGAGTTCGATCAACCAAATAGAAAACTATGGCCTACCGTAGAAATTGTATCGCTCGCCGCGATCAACTCGTGATGGTGGTTGTACACGAGGGACTGTCGCTCGCTATCTAACTGCCGTATCTCTTTCTGCAGTCTCAGTATCTCGTCTTCATAGGAAAGAGGAAGCATACCTGCCAGAAGCTCGTTCTCGCGCTTTAGCAGGGCAGGGAGGGAAGACGTCGTGATCAACTGATCATAATATGACTTTGCATCGAACGCAGGTGAATCTGATAGAATGATGATGTCAATACAATCGGAGCGGTGAGATACAGACATGCCCATGTTCATTGGATCATTGGTGTTTCCTGGAATTGGTGGTGGTGGTCCTACACCGAGACCATAGTGTTTTCTCAGCAGGTCTACTGCACGCGTCTTGGTTGATGGTCCGGGGAGGGTGAGGGTCCCCTGGGACGCTGACTGGGGAAGTGCAGGATTTGGACGGTGAGGAAAGGAGGCTGGTGGGGTCATCGAGCGGAGCGGTGAGGACACGGCCCGCTGACTCGACTGCCTCCGCTGCGGCGAGGATGACAAGGTCATTTTGGCGAGAGACAAGCGACGATCTGACTATCTGTGACACGATCACGTGTCCAGGTCTACTCCACGACCACATTCATGGATCTCGGTGACGATAGCTGGTTCGTTGTCGACAGCGAGGATGAGGATGTGTTTACAGGTCTACCGCACGCCAACAGTTCTGGGGCGATAGATCGCTCTGCTGCAGCAGGGAATTCGACTTCTGACAGTGAGTTTCGGTCGTACCACCCTCACCGAGTTCGTCACCATCCACTAGTCTCAGTGATCCAGACTGCTGCTTTCACTCCGGATCTACTCCATCGAGGACCACCGTCAGCGTTGGCTGACGAGTCCCTCTTCACTCCCCTGCCAGCCAGGAGGGACTCCGCTATCGGTACCTTCACCAGCGTACCTTCACCATCTCGCACGCCACCTGTAATAGTCCCCAAGCCACGGCCGAGACCGCGAGTAGTGATAAAGAAGGCTGTGACCAATAACAGCGCCGACACAGCAAGCACTTCATTCTCTCACATCAGCGACCCTGTCTCAGCGAGACCAACGAATGACAGCATTCAGCCTGCTACGGCTACGTCATTTGTTTCTTCTGAAGTGGCCGGTGATGCATTCTCTTTGCTTGACATCGCGGAGCGCGCCAAGATGCGTTCAAGAAAGAAAACCCAGCCAGCGAAAACGATCAACCCCCCCGAAATGAATGAAGTCATCGAACTGACGTCGGATGAGGACGAGCTTTCTCTGAAACCTCCCAAGCGCCAGAGGAAGCAAGTAGACCCAAAGCCCAAAGTCCCGACGAAGCCACGACCAAAGCCCAGACTGAGAGTCAAACGAGCGGCCGCGGTACCTGATGGCTCGCCGCCACCGAGCGAAATCGTGGACCGGAACCCTCAAACATCACCCACAAAGGATACTTCTTCTTCCCAACTGCCTCCGTCGACATTACCTACCATCCCCCCGTCAACGCCACCGCAGGCTCGTGAGCCCACCCCCTTTTCTTCTCCCTTAGTAGCTACCCGAAAGCGAAAGCGAACTCGTCCTGCGATCGCTGAGGATGACGATGAAATGGATAATATCATTGGTAGCAACCCCATCGGACCATCGCTCCCTGAACCTACGCCCTTCTTCGCTCCCTCGTCATCTTCACTGCCCACCGACTCTGGAATTGAGATTATTCCTCCTGTAGAGTCACTCAATGGTCGGGGTAAGAAGAAACAAGCGCCAGCCAGCAAAAAAGGAACACTAACGAAGCCGCAGAATAAAGGAAGGAAGGGCAAGAAGGCCCAGATGTCCAATGTTGTTGCTGAATCAGCAGAAGAACTTGCAGGCATAATCCAAGAGCCTTCTACGCCACCTGCGTGCCACAGCACAGGCGTACGCCGTTCTCCGGTCGTTGGAAGCTCCACCGTGACGAAGAAAACGTTGAAATCTGTAACGAAGAAGGGAAAAGCTAGAGAAATGGATGATGAAGATGAACCAATCCCGCCGTCGCAATCCAATGCAGCTTGTACACCACCTGCGCGTGAGGAAGAGGGTAAAAAAATCAAGGTCCACTAGTCTTCCTTTATATACTATTTCTCTTACACGTATGATCTAGGAAAACTTGCGATCAGATGAATTCAGTCCTCCCAAGCGGGATCCACCGGAGCGCACCTTAACGACACCTGGACCGCAAGCCCGCGGTTTCGCGGTCAAATCCAAGCCGACCCCCATGTCCGAGCTCATTCGTCGAGTGAATTCGCAACCAAGCTCACCCTTTCCCAATGCGACGCGAACATATTCACCTTTTCTGAAATCGTCTCGGACGATGCTAACGAGGATCGCCCCGCTTCACCCGAATCGCCGGACTCCACCACCACCGCTGCCCCGCCCTCCTCCTCCAAAGAAGAGCAAGAAACAGCTCGAATTGGAAGAAAAGATCGAGGAGGAGTTGGCTGAGACGGTCGATGGATGGTCTTGCCTTACGGACGAAGAGAGAAAGGCTCTACGAAAGGCCAGGATCGACGCTGAACTAGGCTATGAATAGCCAATATGATAGAACGCGGACCTGGCACACACTGCATTCGCATTCTTGCTTTGCATGTATGTAACAAGTCTCATTCCTGATCCCACCGCCAAGATGAATCTCTATCCTATACAAATTTGATAGAAACCCCAAAGCATATTCTTGGCGCTCGCAGACTTTCATGAGTTAATAATCGAAGAGCACGTTGAAGCTATGGTATTGTTGTACATCACGATCTACACTGCAGAAAAGAACAATAATGGTGGTCACACAGGAAGAAAAACATAAAGTCCTACAATGTCTTTATATAAAGCATATCATATGTGATGCCTATGATCAATAATTTTCCGACCTTCCTAAACACAGGCCTGCCCATCGTGACATCAATGAGAGTAAGATATAGATGATGAAGCGATTCTCACTTTCCCGATAGGTTCATGAACAAGCGTTGGCGATGAGTGTCAGGAGTCTGTTCTTGCACTCCCTTACGTTCGGATCGTTGAGCTCCTCAAACTTGGGTACGGCTTCCATCAGTGTCCTGTCTGGAAACTCCTCCACCACTCCTTTGGCCGCACTCTCGCATGTCCTTTTCCACTCGGTGCTTCTGAAATCCGTTCCCCCAAGTTGCGTTGCCACCACTGCAACCTTTAGCCTCTTCTTGCAAAATTCGGCGTAAATCAAATTATAGAGCTTCCAGTGGACGCCGACCCTGATCTTCTTTGCGTCGACACATAGCAGCACAAGATTGAATCTGGGCTTCTCGCCGCGCAGGAGCTTTTTCAGCTCGCGCTCGGCATCAGGTATGACCCTGCAAAGCTTGAGCAGGCGCTTCGGTACGGCTTCCGAGGCCTCGCTGAGCCCTCTCGTATCCCAGATGTAATATCTGGTGCCACCTTCTACCAGTTCGTACCTCACGGCCCGCGTAGTGCATGGTCTGACGTTGTTGTTTACTTCAGCGACTTCGTTGCCTTGGAGCACATTGACTAGGGTGCTCTTTCCGACTCCGGTTATGCCGACGAGAGCAATGTGCCTGATATGCGGATCAGAGTCCTTCAAGTAGAGGTTAACACCGACTGGGAACACAAAGATGGGTGTCGAACCGACCAACATGGAATCCTGGACTTGGCTGCCGTAGCACATGAGCGACGAGGCGATGCGGGTGATATCCCGGTATATATCCCTTGTCACCATGTGGACTCCAGCAGGTTTTGCCGTGCCTCACTGCAGCTGGTAGGTTGGGGCACTCGTTGGCAACGATTTTCCCGATTGCCACGATCATCTAGTTGGGGTGTTTTCAGCGGCCTGAGAATCGTACATCGGACGCTATAACTAATCGATGATCAAGGCAAAGATACTGAACGTAATCGGAGAACCTTAGTTTCCACCAGACAACCGAAAAATGAGGCTCCTGAGAGCCAGGGAATCTTCCCCGTACTCAGGGGAAGATGTATCTCGATATCTCCGCACCATCAGCAGGTCGTCGTCGAACCCAATGCCCAGACCCAACCGTCCAAGCTGATCTTTGCACCTCTTTTCCCACTCCTTTTCGAAGCCTCGGGTCATCTGTGTAATCACAACCACCGGTTTGACCCTCCTGTCGCAGTACTCGACGAAAACTTTGTGAAAGTGTTGCCAGTGGATCCGAACATCTATCTTGGAGGCGTGAATGCACCACATAAGGATAACGGTAGGAGCAGGTCGCGACTGCTCTCCATCACTCTGATCATGCACGCGCATTCGGCAGAGGTTCTTGAGATCGTGTTCATGCTGGCGTTTGGAGAACAACCCGAACCCCTGCTGACGAAGCCATTTGGCCGCTGTGTCCATGAGATTCGGGTGATCCACTGCCTCGTCAAGACCGCGTGTATCCCAGAAGTTGCATTCCAAGGTTGTCCCGCCAAGCTCCACCTGTGCTGTATGCACAGTTGTCTCTATGGGGCAAGGTCTAACGTCGTTTGAGACCTTGGCTGCCCGTATTGAGCCGTCTCCAGCACCACTGATCATGTTGATCAGAGTGCTTCTTCCGACGCCGGTTTGGCCAGCGAGAAGGATATCAACAGTGTTGGATCCACCTTTGCCCATGACAGTCGGCTACAGTGCAAGTCGTGTGGATCTGAGACATCGAAAAGGTAGTAACTGCTTACACTGGATGCGAGACGTAGTCGTCAGGTCGAAGGGCTATTGCGGAGCTGCCAGTGCTGTGTAACCTCTGCGCCGAATCAAGTTGAACACGAGGCAGATCACCTCCCAGATATATCACTACGACGGACAGTTTTTTCGCCCCGCATAGTAGAACATGACAAGGAATCAGAACGACATCGCAATGATCCTACCAACTTCAAGGTGTTACTCCGCGAGGCCTTTCCCAAAGTTTGGATGATAGCTTGAAGCTCGGTATCGCTCGTGTCATGTAGGTCAGCGAGTCGACAAACACAAGACATTTTGGGACTGCGGTGGAGTTGGTTGTGAGCGTTGGTTGCTCATCGACATCACGAGGCAAGTCGACTTAAAAAGTCATTAATGTCGAACTCTCCCACCATCACATACTCAAAACCTGCAAACATCTGACTTCACTGGCGTATACAATGTGCAAGATCAAAATATGCTAACAACTTGTTTGCAAACTCACGAGAAGTTGGAGCTAGTAAACCTCCAGGTCTTCCCGTTGTCAGTTGCTAGCTCGGGAGATACTCCCGTTCAAACCACCGTGCTCGAACCCAGTGTTACCAGTATGAATCCATCCGAATCACTGTTATCTTTTCTTGCGTAATTTAACGCACATCTTGTCATAGTCTCTGTGTTCCGCGTTGCAAATTCATCCTCCGAGGAGTTCAAGATGAGAAATGGGACTTGTCAATCCTGCTGTTGAGAGTCTCGTTCGGGCCCCTCGTGCCTTAGCATAAGGCGTATTCAACCCCGAGTCTCTTTATGGCGCACCTGACCACCTACGGGTCATCGCTGTTGGTTCCGTGGTCGACAATTGAACCATCGAGCATAACTGATGCACCATTTCGGCCCAGCTGCGTCGACGAGGTAGAAGAATAAGTAGACCAGCATCAGACCTGGAATGATTATTAAATTGCACACGAGAAGGCACGGTAAGTCCTAAGTTAGGCAAGGTCACTTGATCAGTCGAATCTGCCCTCGCAAGAATTGACCACTTGGTGTCTCCGAGTTGCAACATGGCGGAAACGTTCCACCAATTGATTCATTGGCACTCGAGGTACGATTAATCGGATCATCACTGACGCCTCGTTTCTGTTTTGGATAGGCGCAAATAAATAATACGTGAAAAAAGGTGTACAGATGCTAATGACATAACCGGCTATCGTAGACTAGGCTAGTGAGCCTGCAGGTGACAAGGAAGACGGCAAAGGCTAGGTGCGTAGTCGATCAACTGTAAACATTGGCTTGATTGATAAGTCGGGAAATGAGATCTC
>JBBPOH010000082.1:0-22968 GCA_038091335.1 Phylloporus arenicola | reverse complement strand
CACGCTGTCGCGGATGGTGAGTCAACTGCAGAGCTCCAGGCCAAGCTTGCGAAACTCAAGGAAGAGGTACGTCTTTGCATTCGGACATGTGACACAATCCCTGAGAGTTTGAAGGCCGCAAACTTGGGCATTCCCGAAGGTAGCGATTACTCGCATGGTGGAGGATCGTACCGTCCCTATAGGGGTCGTGGGCGTGGCTCGCGCGGCGCGTACTTTCGTGGTGCCGGGAGAGGTGCTTCTCGTGGCAGCATGAAGCTTGATAACAGACCGAAAAAATTGCTTGTCAAGGGCGTACGAGAGGATGCTGTGACCGCTTTGCGGGAATGGTATGAGGTAGGGATAGAAGCCCACCTTGACGGCCGTGTACTCACACTCTCTCCAGGTTTCGGGTCAAGTCGATTCGGTAGACTCTGTCGGAGATGACGAGGTAGTGGTCGGTTTCCGGACCAGAGCAGCTGCTGAGCAGGTTCGCACCTTTGTCAAACTGTGTTATCTTTCGATTCTGACGTGCAATCTAGGCACTCGCCAAGGGCAGCCATATCCCATCTATAGGCTCGGTACAGATATCTTGGCATTCAGGCCACCAATCGTTCCCTGTTTCACGAACACTGCCATCGTCTTCTCGACCCATTGCACGCGAGAACGGAACAGACCAACCCTCTTCATCGATTCCACAAGGGCACCCATCCACGCGTCGCCAGGAAGAAGAAGTTGTCGCGAGCGGTTGGGGTGACGGCGGGGATGAAGACGACATGGGATTCTAACGTACCATGCAGCGATTGGTTCTGCGTTGCGCTTTTTTCATTTTTTATCATCTTCATTTGTACTCTGGCCTATTTCGGTGCGCCAAAAATCCACGGGAGTGAGCTGGGCAGGAGTTGCCAGCGTTGTCGTGTATCGTGCATTCTGTGGGATTGTCCAAGACATGCATGGGAGTGACGCAAGTTGTTGGTGCCTCGTACAAGATGCTGCTCCACATTGCTCAGGTGGTCAACAAGCTATCAATCTATTTGGCATTCAGCTGATGCGAGCATCGACCAGGCCGATCGGTTTGACTCTGCGCGTGATCCATGCAATCAAAAGGTGTGTCGTCCTTTGCGGTGGTATGCTGACAATTTCTAGTAGGTGTCTCGACACAGCTACCGATTTTCATGCCTCTGGCGCGAATCAGGTGGTCGCAAATTACCAGCGTATCATCCATCGAGCGCTCTGTGTAACTGTTAAGAATATCTACTAGGATTGATCTGGGCAATGTCAATGGTGAGTTACATATGCGAGTCCGTGATGCAAGTATCTAAGCTCTAAGAACTGGGTGCTTTGTACGAGATGACACATGATACATACTGGGATGGTACTAGCGATCGCCCTATTATGATACAGAGTAAGTGATATAACAACAATGTCTGGATTTGCAGAGGATTGGGCACAAGTCCATCGAATAAACAAGTCCAAGGTTGATCACTGTCGTGAAGAATACACCGACTCGCGGAGGTCATGCTCGTTTTGAGTCACCCGGATCATAGGGAGCTCAGGGTATGCGAGGCCACCATCGGCTGGGTCGATCGAGTCTGGAGACTCACAGAGCGGCTCGTCAAAGTACCTGGTCGGGCCCAGTTCAAGCGAGGGCATCGCAGACCGAGGTGAGCCCCCTGGCTCGCTCGTCCCCGTCCGACCACCTGGTCTGATGGAGAGAAACAAAGGTCCCGCCTCAAGACCCCTCTCATGGACGAGGCAGCCCGGGGACGACGGCTGCTTGGCTTCCTCAAATGGACGAGGCAGAGAAAAGTCCTGGAGGGTGGATAGACGCCCTCGTTTTGGAGCGACTACAGATGCCAGCGCGACCTCTGCAAGCGAGTTGGCGGAATCGGAACGCCTGCGTTCCATGTGATCGTCTAGATTGTCGACCTTGGATGAGGAGCTGCTCTGCAGTATAGATGGTCCGTGTTCGGGCGGGTTCCCAACATGGAAGTACCGCTGGATGGAGTGGGATGAATCCGTCGGGTTTGGAAGGTAGTGGAACGCTGAGACCATCTCCTCCTCCACGGAAGGCTCCTGCCTTGGGGATATAATAAGGAGAGGGGAGAATTCCCTGTCTTCTCGCCCCCGCAGACGCGGTCGTACGTTTCTATATGGTGGTGGATTCGAGCTGTCTCCGAATGCATTGTCATGCTCCATGATGTCCAGGTGTGGTGCGTCATCTGTGCGTTTTCGTTTACGACTCGTGGGCTCTAGTATGGATGGTTGCGAGAAAAAGATATCTCTGCGCTGCCGCGTTAGCCCGTGGATTCCATGAGCGTCCCCAGTCTCCCGTAGGACATTCGCGGATGAGGACAATGGGAACGGCACCACATGCAAGCCGGTTGGATGATCAGGAAGACGAAGATTGGACGGCACAGATACATCAGAAGGAGCGTCATCATCCACATCCATTGACATGGACTCTGACTTTTGCTAGAGAACGCAAAGGAAGACTGTTTGAGGAGCCCGCAACCACATGAAGAACGACTCACGGGACCGACGGGATCCATAGACTTTCTGGAGGATGTGAGTTGCGGGGGAAATGGTGCTTTGATAGCAACATTTGTCCCATTTATGAGCTGTTCTCCCTTTGAACCTGAAGATGCATTCGGTTAACGATGTGCTACCTATCACTTCGCATCGTCACCATGCCAGGAGCAGACAAAAACAAGTGGCGGGATGAGAAGGGATTCCACATCAGCGCTTCAGTCATGGACCCACTGGGACCCACATCACACCTGCGGAGTACAATAAAATGAAAGTAATACCGTTAGCCGCACAACTCAATTGGTTGCAAAGCAAAGGAAAGCTACCGTCGCTGTTGTTCGTCGTCCTTGCAACTCTTTGTCTTTCCTTTGGGACTGTGACAATTTGGGGATAAACCAAGGTAGAACAGGGGGGCCCTTCATGATTCCTCGATGATAACAACACTATGGCGTTCTAACATATAAACGAGGTCTTGTTTCACCTCCTCGAGATGCGCAAGGCTATCACTCATATAATGGACGATCAGGATAAACTTGGTGACGACCCTGGGTAGCGAAGCAACGGTGGATCCCAGTGTTGTTGCGCAAGAAAACTCCAGAGTGATGCAGCGAGGCGTCTTTCTTGACGTATTCATGGGTTGCCTGACTACGAGTCGTTGTAGATCCATGTCGGATGTCAATTGGCCTATCTCCGGCCACCCAGCGAGGCAGTGCAAGAATCAAGATGCGAATCTGTTTATGGTAGAGCTCAGATTCACAACTTTCTACAACTCTGGCCAAGTTACTGGGAAAAGGACCGAGTTCAACGGGGAGGCTCACTTACCGAGGAACAATACCTAGAGCGCCACCGCAACCATGTGAGACGCTACGGGATGATGGTTTTGATACCATCACCTGACAAACATGTAATCCGATCAACTCGACCCACGAGTACAAGCCTCGTGTCGCGAGATGACGCGACCACGCAGTCACGGTGGCTGCTGCCAATTCGACAGCAAGGTTGGTTGAGTTGTTCTTGCACATCAGACGGAATACAAAAGAAACTTGGAATCTATCAGTGGGTACCTGGATTGAGAGAGTCAAACAAGCCAGGGAGGTGTTTCAGCCTGTTGCATTATTAGGTCGAGTTCGCAGAATGGATGCCCCCTTTCCCGAGGTTTAAAAATCAGTTGTTTTCACCGCACAAGGCAACTTGGGAAGCTGGCCAAAAGAACGAAAAAATTGGGAGATGTGTTTGACTGTTTCATCGTGGCGGGCATCCCGGCTGTGTGCCAGCTTCAATTGCGAGAACGGGAAGTGAAACTGAAGGAAAAGACTTGGGAATCATTACGACTCGTTGCTCTCATAACTGTGAACAAAACATCTAGGAAGTTGTCTAGGAACATGCCATGCATGATGCTACACCGTTGAAAAGAACGTGTGATATGGCGATGGAACATGAAAATCTATGTATCTTGCTTCTCAGCTGAGCGATCTTGAAGAGGTATACAAGTAAGCACAAATGTTGTAGATCGGGTATAGTTCAATAGGCAGCGCCCCGTCACGAGTGTGCGAAATGCGACCAGCCTCGCTTGAGTTGCTATAGACTTCGGTCAGGTTGAGTATCGTAAAGTTTCCAAGCCACTTGCCTCGAAGAAGACAAACATGAGGACGGTGTTCGGTCCTAGCCGCATGAAGGCGGGTGTCCAACCTTTGAAGATGAACGCGGGGCCTTCTTCGCGGAGCGATTTCAGCAGAACTTGCACGGAACTAGTCTTGCCAGTCTTCGGAATTGATGTCAGTGGGAGACCAATTACAAGATTACAAAACATCATCACCGAACTCATTATTCTTGTTCTTATGACATCGGCGGGTGAGCAGACAGCTGCAAAAAGTGTGAGCACTGAATTCACTAATCAAAAGACAACTAACTTGTGCCACACGTGCCAGCTGCTAGACTGGCGACAACGTGCAAGAAAAAACCATCCCGGAACTGGTAGTCCAGGAAGGGTATTGGATGACGAAGCAGAGTCGCTTTGAAAAAATCATAACTGTAATTCGTCTCGGCAACTGGGTCCCAATGATTTAGCGGAACATCACACTCACGACCCGACTTGCGACGTCTATCAAAGGGACACATGTTACACACTACCTCTGACAAAGACAGAAAGGCTTACATTCATTAAGGCTGCACGTGTCTTAAATTGTGTGTTGAATCCTCGTGTTATTTGCCCATAGTTTGCATGCTCACCACATTGGTTCCAAGCCCCCTCCTAAGACCCTTGATGCCCTCGTTCGTTATGAGATTTACAAGGCCAGTCAAAGCATTACGATACCCATAACGCTTTTCTGGAGGTCTCAATGAGTCACTCGTCATGCGCACGAGGAGTATGTCCGCGGGGTTCCCTGCTACACCTCCCAAACCGCCAGAAACGCAAGCAGCCAAGAGGAGCTTGCCGGTGGAAGGCTTGCCACTTGCCGACATGCGTCGCTTCATCTCTTCGTAACTTCCAATGCGGACGAGTGAATATGTCATTTGTCGAAGTAGTGATGCGGAAAGGCCGGTGTAAACGCTGCGCAAGCCGTTCTCGGACAACGATATCCGGATGGTTTTGAGCATAGACGGGCGTCGTACAGATGGGCCCAGGGATTGCATACGACTGTGTGAAGGTTGGGCATACTCCATCAATGAAATCCATGCTGCTTACACTTTTGTCAAGTCCAAAGGATGCGTGAAACAAGCTGCCACTTGAACACGACGACACATAAGACGAAGTCTCGAACTTTACCGGATGCCACTTACTGGAAGCTGCAACGCCTGTAACTGAAACGTAAGTCTGATTCCGTGCACCATGGACGAACTAGCTCACCGCCAAGCCTACGCAAAACGGTATTTAGCAAGGGCACCCGCATGGTATATCAAAAGGACTCACCAGAATGGATAGGAAGTCATCTTGCGTCTCGTCCTCTGCAACCACTCAAAATACAGCAGCTTTTATGCCACCACACAGCAATTGATGGGTTCAGAGGTTACAGCTTGACGCGTGACTGTCCTAGTGGTTTGGGAGCGCAAAATGCTATAGGATAAAGATGTCCGCAGTCGCCCAGTTGCCACGAAGCGATAAGATAAATAATAGTTCCCCGACCGACGTCCAAAGACAATGCGATGTTGCGGAAGCACGCTAAAAACGGTGGCTACGTAACGGGGGTGACTATAACCGTTGGACAGCCAAAAAGCTGAGATTTGCACGCACTCTAGTTCAAAGCAAGACGCAGCTAGCGGGCTGCATCTCGACGGCACCTCTCCAAGAAATCCAAACTCTAGGGTATATTCGGGAGAGGCAAGAGGCCCGTGCGCACGTGAGATTAAGTAAGACGGGCAAAATATCGCCTTATTAGTCAGCATTCAACAAACCTCTTTGACAGTGCCACAAATTTGTTCCTTCTTGACCATCAACCATCTCCTGCTTCCCACTTACCTCTACGTACCGAATAATACTCGATAATCTGATTCAACAATGTCGCACGACAACGAGGAACTAGTCAACTACGAGGATGAAGACGACGTCGTCCCCAATGGCGTTGCTGCCCCAACGAACGGCGTCGCTGCTTCGGCGGCAGCGGATGGCGACGTTGAAAAAGACAAGAAAAACTTTTCAGGCATCCACTCAACTGGTTTCAGGTCCGTTTTCATGGTTTTCAGGAGGCATCTCGTTGACGGGCTTTCTCTTCAGGGATTTCTTGTTAAAACCTGAACTTCTGCGAGCAATTAGTGATCTCGGTTTCGAACATCCGTCAGAAGGTATTTCTGCGCAACCTGAATGGTATTGTTTTCTAACTTCATATTAATGTTCGCAGTTCAACAAGAATGTATCCCCCAAGCTGTCCTGGGAATGGACGTCCTTTGTCAGGCAAAGTCTGGACACGGCAAGACTGCGGTCTTCGTACTTGCCACATTGCAGCAACTAGAGCCTGTCAACGGCGAAGTTTCTGTGATTGTCTTGTGCCATACCCGTGAACTCGCCTTCCAAATCAAGAACGAGTACACGCGGTTCGCAAAGTACATGCCTGACGTACGGGTGCACACCTTTTATGGCGGTACTCCCGTACAAAAGGACGCGGAAATCCTTCGCGACAAAACTCGGTGCCCACACATCGTTGTGGCGACTCCTGGCCGCCTGAACGCCCTCACCCGAGACAAGATTTTGGATGCCAAGAACGTCAAACACTTCACTTTGGACGAGTGCGACAAAATGCTAGAACAGCTTGGTTAGTTTCCGCCCTTCAGTTTCGGCTGCCAGTCATGGGGATATTGCGCCGTTAAACAATATTGCGCCCATCACGCCGGTCTCCGCCACCGGTTAACGAAGTTCTTGTCGCCATACTCAACGTCACACTGCCAATGTGGGCAAGCGCCGTGGGCACCACATGGATTTGGTGTTGAAGCATGGTCGTGGGTTCATCGTCGGGTTGCTGAGTTGCTGAGAGCGTTGCATGATGAAGAACACCGCGGATCCAATTTCGATTTCCTGCCCTCGCCGCGGCAAAGTTTCACATGGGCTTTTCGCAGTTGATGTTCGGCGCCGCACTTCCTTCTCCGTTCTTGAGTTTCTTCTTTTCTCGCTCACCCCGAAATTCAATCGCGATCTAACCGCTATCCCGCCCTTTCTTTGCTGCGTAGACATGCGTAGGGATGTCCAAGAAATCTTCCGCGCCACCCCCCACCATAAGCAAGTGATGATGTTCAGCGCCACCTTGTCAAAGGAAATTCGCGTCACCTGTAAAAAGTTCATGGCAAACGTGAGTCTTTGCACTTCAACTAGGAATATATTCTCACATTGGAACAATAGCCTCTTGAGATTTTCGTCGACGACGAGACAAAGCTAACGTTGCATGGTCTCCAACAACACTATGTCAAGCTTGAAGAAAACGCCAAGAACAGGAAGTTGAACGACTTGCTCGATACATTGGAGTTCAACCAAGTAAGGACTCTTACGAGACACGTTATTGTGTGTTTATCCCTTGCTAGGTCGTTATCTTTGTGAAGTCTGTGGCACGCGCCATCGAGCTGGATAAACTGCTTGTATCATGCAATTTTCCCAGTATCAGCATCCACTCTGGTCTCGCACAGGAAGAGCGGTAGGTTGAATAGACCTGTTTTCATTGCCCTACTGACGTGATCAAAAGTATCAAACGTTACACGGCCTTTAAGGCTTTTGAAAAGCGAATACTGGTCGCCACCGATATCTTCGGGCGTGGCATTGATGTTGAACGAGTCAACATCGTTGTCAATTACGACTGTCCCCCTGATGCAGACAGCTACCTGCACAGGGTCGGTCGTGCTGGGCGATTCGGTACCAAAGGCCTTGCTATCACGTTTGTGTCGAGCGAGAGTGACCAACAGGTGATGTCTGCTATTCAATCTCGATTCGAAGTGGCCGTACCAGAGTTACCCGAACACATTGACCCTGCTAGCTACAGTGAGTTGGTATTTCCTCTACTTGATTCGCTGTTCTTATATCTGTTTTTCAGTGACATCTTAATCTTTTATGTGTTATGCGCCTCCGTTTGATATTCTCGCTGTAACTATGTACTTGGTAGAGGATGTTGATTCGCGAACTTTTTGCCCTATACAATCGTGACTGTTTGATCATTGAATGGGGGATATGTTGAACCGACTCGCGGTAACCGTTGTTGAGGTCGTAGCTGATGATCTGTCTATCGTTAGGCAGAGAATTGATGCCATGTTTGACGATGACTGAAACACGCACGTCTGACACTTGACTCCAATAGCTATCTATGTCGCACAAGTCCCAACGTTGGACTCAACACTAGTTGGCGGTTCCCGAATCCCGATGGAGATCCCGTATGTGACTGTGCTCGATCACGTAAGATGGCCAATAAAAAACGAGTGTCGCCCAGCAAAGAGCCCCCATCAAGTCATGGGCCTGTCCTTTCTCTTCAACCGCCAATCGACAAGGCCCTGGGGACTCAAATGGCGTTCGTCCGTGTGGTTCATCACCACTGGTGTGTCTTTTCCCCTTTCCTGTCCTCGTCCTGCTCATCGCCATCACAGTCGTCGGGTTCGGTTCGTGATATTTCGCTCCTCTCCGCCGCCCTCACAGCTCTCCAGGTATCACCACCGATCTCCTCGTCTACTCCATGATCATCCCCTTCATGCCATTCCAACTCGAGCGTCTCGGATTTCACTCCGTCTCCGCCCTCACCGGCTGGCTTCTTTGTGCATATGTGCGTCTCTCTACTCCTTCCCTTCTGTGCCTCACACATCCCTCTCCAGTCCCTCGGCCTGGTCCTGTGTACGTCGCCCTGTCCCTTCCACCCGTTCCTCCCTCATCATTCCTCAGCTACGATGCCCATCGCAGTCTTTGCGGAAAGGAATTCCTCTCGGCGCACGCCCCTTGTTCTTGGCATCTTGGCACTTCTAGGCGCCCAGGTACTCCTGATGGAGGCACCCAACTACCCACTCATGGCCATCGCACGCGTTCTTCAGGGAATAAGCTCTTCCATGATTTGGATCATTGGCCTCGCACTCCTGTATTGTACCCCGCCCTAATCTCCCCGTCTTTTACTCATCGTCTTCGCAGTTGTGATACCACACCAGAAGAAAACGTTGGCAGTTAGTCTCTTATTTTACTCCTCCCCGCCTCTCTCCGACGTTCCTTATCCAGGGCAACTTGGTATTGCGATGACAGGTCTCTCCGTCGGGTATGCTCCCCCGTTTCCTTCAGTCCCTTAGCTGACTCTGCCAAGCCTCATGGTTGGCACCCCTGCAGGTGGATTCTTGTATGCCCGATTTGGGTTTCGCGGCCCCTTTGTATTTGGGGAAATAATCACTGCCGTTGATCTCATCCTTCGTCTCTTCATCATCGAGAGAGATGTCGCCCTTCAATGGGGGTATGATCCAGCAACACGCAAACATGTCACCCTCACCGCAGACCCGGAATCATCGTCTTCCTCTCATCACCCACCGGCTACAATCGATACCTCTGCTCCAAACCGCACTCCAGTACATTCTATAGAACAAGCAGTTTCTCTCGTTTCCAGTCAGAAACAGAACGCACTAGATTCCCATCCTTCATCTTCCAACAACTTGATCATCCCAGAGGTTTCACTCGTTCGGAAACCCTTCCCTTTGATTACAGTAATAGGCATGTTGGCACAGAATCCTCGCGCCGTCGTTGCGTTAACCATGTCCTTGGTCTATGGGTATGTTTTTTGCGGCAAGCCGTTAGTCGTGCTGACAGTCTCTTGTCCAGTACCCTCAACACTATGCAGGAACCCACTCTTCCCCTCCACTTGCAAGAGGTGTGGGGATTCACTTCCGATCGGGTCGGTCTGGTATACATGGCAGGCCTTGCGCCTGCTTTGATTTGTGAGTGACTTTGAGTAACCTAGGCTTCCAGAGTAAATCTCACTTCAGCGCTAGCATCCCCGATATCTGGATTACTTGCCGATCGAATAGGCCCAGAATATATCACGACTCTATGTCTGCTCTTCGCAATCCCTTGGTGGATCATCTTGATCTTTAAGGCCTCAATCGCCTTGTTTGTCGTATCCCTCGCCATGCAAAGTGAGCATCACGCACTAGCCTGTATATTCGACCTTACGCGTGCCTTTAGGCCTGTTTGTTTCCGGAGTTATTCCTCCGGTGACCACAGAACTGGCAACCGTTTCTCGGGGAATGCAGGGTATTGGATGCAAGTATCTTCGACTTCCGTTCATTCATCGATTAATTATATGATACCTGCAGTTGCCCATGTATATGGGGCTTTCAATCTGGCTTTTGGTGTTGGAACTGCTGGTCAGTAGTTTTTAATGCCTATGGATAGTGATTTAGTACTCATCCCGAACAGTGGGGCCTATCATTGGTGGACAGGTTCGCGCTTGATCACCCTTAGCGATGAAAATATGCTGAGACATTCTCCAGATCTACGGTCATATAAGACATGGTTGGGCTGCACTGTGCAGCATTACGGCCGGACTCATCGTAATATGTGTCATGCTTGCATTTTGCTACACTGGTGACGATCCTCTGCTGGCCAAGATGATGCGACACTCGAAATGGTCACGAGCAACACTAGAGATGACGCCTTTGAAAGGACGGATGAAGGGGCCGGTCGCTGATGATCCCAGTCATACGAACTCGTCATAATCACTATGGACACGACAGTGCACACCCGTATTTACCCCACATCGACTTAATACTTTTGGGGCCGTTTGGCAATGATCGCTCTAGTGTTGTATATTATCTTAGAGATACTAATGGACATGTATCGTGATGGGATTTAGCCGGACTTGTGCTCATACTCTCATAGAGTTTTTCTCGACCTCGTCACTCAGCCCCGTACAGCTTGGCATGGATTCTACTTCGGATTCAACAGGACGGGTGTCTCCAGAGCCCACTTTGACGGCATATCGCCAGGAAGCAACCGGCGACGTCGCCGTTACCGCGCCGCAGTTTGCGTTCCCCTCTAGTCCGGACACTTGGACATCGAGCCCACCCTTGGACTCTCAGAGCCGGGATAACCTCAGACAAGCCTCTGTTGCCCTCGATACCGCGTACGAGCGAATCACTTCCCTTCGGAACAGCATCAACGACATGTTGAATCGCATCCCGCGCGAGAGTGTGGCCGCTGCGACCTCGACAAACTTCTCAGACAGTAGCGCCACCCAATCCCGCAACGCCCTCAGTCACGATACCAGTCTTCGCCCGCCGCACTCTGCGCTTGTGCTCACAAGCGAACAGGTGGTCGAGGAGCTCAACCTGAGGGCTGCGAGGCTGCGCTCTCTCATATCTCCCTCTGCTCGACAGAGGCTGGAGGAGTTCGAATCCGGCAATGGAAACGACATGAGGGGGGAGTCCGTATGGGATAGGTTCTCTCAGAGCGATCGTCCGAGGTTGGAGCCTCTTCCCGTCCCACCCCGACCCCGCACACCTCCCATGCCAGATCTCGTCCAGCCTCGCGCTGACCCTGTGGATTCCCGCGCTGCGCAGAGACGAGACCTCCTGAGCGCGAGCCGAGACGAGTCTAGCACCATGATTGGAAGACGCGTCGCAGCACGCACAAACGCACCCGACAGTCAAAGCATGCTCTCATCGCGACCGACGCTGTCAGAAATTGAGCAGCGGTTGCAAACCCAAACGGCCCAGATCGCACGGGAACTGGAGAACATGACGGATCGCTTGGCAGCCCGGTCTAGAAGAGTCGAGCTGGCTTCTTCGAGCGTGCGCGGCGATACTCCGGCTGTCGCTGCACGAGATTCTGGGACTCGTACTTCATCACACGGCGATTCAAGGTCGGTGCCTCACCTCCCAGCGGGCAGACGCCCCCTCGGTCCTGCCCGCGACGTCACGCTCGTAGACCACACCGCACACATTGTCCTCCCACAGCCGATATCACGTACATCATCAAATGGCACACCCATTGACGAATTCTTGTCTCCCAACCGCCGTACCCTCTCCACGGCGTTTAGAGAGCATATCGCTCAGGCTGCAAATACGTATCTGGATACCCCTCGTAATCTTGCAAACACACCCGAAGTACGGGGTACGCTTGTCAACCTCCTCGCGCGGGATCGGGACGACCAGTCCCAGGCTGTTCGTCAGGCCGAACTTGTCCGATCCGGCCTTGACAACAATCGAAGGGGTGACACGTCTACCCGTTCCAATCCCTCCCCACAGGGTAGACGGCGAAGAGGTTGGGGTAAGCGATTTTCGTCGCATACCGTTTCATGTCTGACAGGCGGGACAGCCCGACTGAATGCCGACGGCGACGAAATCGATTCTGACGAGGACAACAACGTATCCCCGCACACACGTCGTCTGCGCATGCGCTTCGCCTACGGCGCCAACGTGGACCAACCGGCACGGTCACACACCGTCGCCATCGAAGACATCCTGTGGCGGACGTCCGGGAGCGACAGCGAGGCTGATGGGCTGTCCCCGGACTCGACAGAGAGCTGTCCGTCGCTTTTCCAGGGGTCGCCTCCGCGGCCTGCGGTGTGCCGGCCGCACCCTCTGCCAACGCCTGCCGACGAGATGTTGGTATACCCGGCTGTAAAATCATCGCAACGACCGCGTGCGATTTGTGTGTCGAAATACGCCAGTCTTGCTGGTCGGTGACCCGTTTCTTGATGCCACTGGGGGCTGTTGCCTAGGTTTTATGTCGTCGGTTCATGCTTCTCTCTTTTCATTCCGTTTAGTTATTCTTAACTTAGATGTTTCCTCCTTTGCATCTAGTACCGTGCGAAATCCTGTAGAGCATTCAAAACGAGGGCAATCACCTTTCTCCTTAGTACTCGCGTGCTGCTCGTCTGTCCTTGTCGTTTTTCGTTGGTTCGTGGATGCGGTCAAGGATGAGGCGGGCGCTTTCCTCTTCAGAAGAGCCGGTTGCTCGAGGCACCGAAGAGGTGGTTTGTCACGCAAGAATGAGATTTGGTGGACGCGAACCAAAGGGTCTCCTTGAATGGCACCGAGAGCCCTGGAGACGGCGCCGGACATGCATTATTCCACGTCTCGTATGTACTGCGACTTCTGTTTCTCATCCAAGCCCATCCCGGGCTCATCCCATATGCATAAATCACGTTAGAGACAAATTGACAGTCGACACGCGGGACGGGTAGCCGTCGTATTTAGGTGCAGATGGACCGGCTACGACTCATGAGGTTGTCCAATGCGGTTGTTGTTAGATATGCGGGAAGGCGGGTATATCATACTCGAGATGGATGGGTACTAGAACAGGGTTGTCTGTATCTGGGCGTGTACAGGGTGGTGCAGCCTCAGCAGTTATTCAGTAGCGTACTCGTTCATAACAGTAACAGAATGGATTGCATTATGTACAATCGTACTACCATCGAAACGACGGCTTGGCGATTTTGGTTGTTGGCGTGCCGCATATGCTGTGGCAGTTCCATCTTGGGAACATCTCTTGGTCCCACCGTCCTCCTGCAAAGCGAGCGAACAACGTTCACCTCTCGGCCTTATTTGTGACTCTTACCTATGGAGAACGAAAACCTTTGGGAGAAATTTGGGCAGTTCCGAATTCTCGTCATCGGCCGGGCCAACGCAGGCAAAACAACCATCCTCAAGAGAATTTGCGACTCTACGGAAGACCCAGAGATCTTCAATGATCGGGGAGAAAAAGTACCGTCTTCTTTCTGGGTTTATCTAGCTAACCACTGATGGTTTGTGATCAGGTTGATCGTGCACAGATCCAGGAATCTACAGAGGTGCGCGCCGGTCGAAACTTCGATCCCATTTCCAGGTTCAACTCATGTGTCTCAAGCGCGGAATCCACGGCATTGAAAACGAAATGGTCTTCAAAAGTAACCCGGGCTTTGTCCTTCATGACTCGCGGGGATTCGAGGCCGGCAGGATAGATGAATTTGAACAGATGAAGGACTTTGTTTCCGAACGTGCCAAGACCGTTTTCCTCAAGAAACACATTCATGCCATATGGTAAAGACACATCACAGCAACCCACAGTTCACTGAAGACAACCTCTTGCTGATAGGTACTGCATCTCGATGGGCCAGTATCACTGTGCTGTTTTGTGTGCAGAGGAAAGGTTTTTTTGATGAGTGTGACACTGGAAATGGTAAAATTTGCACTACCATGCCTTACATCTCAATCAACATTTAATTGCAGTGCCTGTTGTGGTCTTGTTCACAAAGTGTGATGCACTATTGCCTGTGGCTTTTGGGAAACTCAAGCCAGATGAGAGAGCGCTGCCTTTTGCAAGAGCGGCACATGAAGATTAAGGAGTATGCAGCAGAAATGTTGAAGAACAACACTGCACAGGAAAGGCTGAAAGCAAGAAAGTATCCTCCAAAGGACTATGTGGAACTAGAAGGTAAGTACAATCAGATTTTTTGTTGTGGCCTGGTTCAATTCCTTTCATATAGACATGCACAAATCTAACAATGGATGCCTGCTTCTCATGGAGAGAACTGCAGCAGCCTTGAATGAGGATGTCATGCAGATGTTGCTAATTACTACTCAGCATTCCAGCATGTTGCTTTGCATCTAGTATTGTATGAAAAGGTGAGTGGTACATGATCATACAATTTAATGAACAATAATAAAATATTGACTGATTTATAGTGTATTGCTGCCATCTGTTGCTAATAAACATCGGTCCATCTCACCATTTAGTGAAGAGCAAAATGAACTTTTTGCCATGTTGGCAACATGGTTCCCACACACATATGTAAGAAGTCTTTCAATTATTGATATAATCTTTGTTTCTGATTAGATATATAGGAAGTAAGTACTTTCATTGTTATTGAGAAATCCAGAATGGTGCTGATCCCTGCCTGTCTCTTTCACTGTTTCTCTCTCATTCATAGGGAGTGGTCTGATTGTCATTGGGGAATTCAGAATGGTGCTGATCCCTGCCTGTCTCTTTCACTGTTTCTCTCTCATTCATAGGGAGTAAGTGGTCTGATTGTCATTGGGAAATTCAGAATGGTGCTGATCCCTGCCCATCTCTTTTACTGTGTTGCTCTCTCATTCATAGGCAGTAAGTGGTCTGATTGTCATTGGGGAATTTAGAGCCCTGCCTATCACTTCCACTATGTTGCTCTCTGATGATTTTTGACCTGGTACTAATTTTTGTTTTGCTGCAGGTAAGTAATTTGATTTATATCCTAAGATATTATTCAACTCTCCTAACATTTAGCTGGTGTGTTTTATTCATCATGTATTTTTCTTATTTTTCACTTGTATGTTACCTGATTGTTTTGTGTTTATAGCCAGTTGAAATATTTTTAATAGGTGGTTGGTTCTTCAAAGGTTCTTGATTTATCATTATTTAATTACTTTGTAACTCCTTTCATAACATGGTCAGATGTCTGAAAGATCACCCAGAAGCATACTATCTGATTTAAGATCAAGAGTATGTTTGTTGTCTTTATTTATATGAATTCTCTAACACAATATAGTTCAATCTCCCTTCCAGTCCTAGTCCATGGAAGCAGGCTCTCAATGCTGGCATTGGTATAATTCAAACAACATTCATTTCCTCTGGCAATACTGGTTATTTGTAGATTGTGCTCTGATTTTGGATCACTCCTTCTTTCTGCACCAGGAGAAGATTCAAAATCCTCTTGAAACAGCAGCTGAGCAGTACACATCATCAAGAGTGTCTGCTAAAGTTACCAAAGTACTCACTAAACTCTACTCCCAATAAAAGCCACAGCAGAAGATGCAGGAGGAGATGCTTCAACTGATTATGAATCTGATCTCTGAACATATCATCTGTAAGCTATTGAATGCTTCTTTGTGGATATTTATTGAGAAAACTTTGTAGCTAAGCATATCAGCAAATAAGAAACCTGTATCTGGTCATTATGATTCAGAGTATGTCTGTAGGATAAGGGATTTCTATTATCAAGTGTACTATGGTGGAAAGCAAGTGGAAAGGAATATGCAAACTTGTCATCTTTTCAATAAATGTCTTGCTGGTGTACATATTACTGAGATGTTGAGAAAATGAGAAACATATCACCATGAACTTCTAAAGGTACAGTAGTTGGAATAAATGGGTCAACAGTGCCAGCAACATGATCAGCCCTAAGCAAAAGATACAGGAGAGACAATGTGTGGTAAAAAGACTATGAGGTTACAGGAGACAAAACATGACCATTACTCTGAAGCTAAGCTGCTTTGGCTGATGGAGATCAGCTGGTGAACTGCGTGATCGGCGACCTGATCGTGCTGGCCAACGAGATGGAAAAGTATGCAGAGACGGACAGACGCGGGTCTCTGTAGGGCTGTACAGGCGCGATTGGGCTGTCCCCGGGATTGCCGGTCGATTGGCAAGTCTATGGGAGACTCGATGACGTGGAAGAGTTGGGGGTCCCACTCCGGATAGGCTGCATTGAGGGGGAGGTGGCGAATAGCAGGAGACGAGACAGAGGCAAGGATCTGCTGGGGAAATGAGGATACCCGGTCGTGGTTGTGCTCGCCTCGAGCCCAAGTTTGGACCGACACGAAGGGTGCAGGGATGGACTGCCGGTGGAAACAAATGCCCAGCTGAATCCCTTTCTTCCGCATGAATGGAACGTATATTGAACAGGCTCCGAGACGTTCTGTGACTCACTATGAACCAATCGATGACCCAACACTCGACCGCAGAGCGATACAGAAGGTATGGCGATACCGAGCCTTACCTGTTGCATCACTTGCAACACACTCGGCAGCGGTGTTCGGCTTTGAGATCAAAGAAGTTTGTCTCGGAAAGTTGTGGCAAGTGACGGGGATTTTCTATCCACCAGAGCTGATGGGTCAAATATGCTCCGTGGGCGCACCTTCGATGGCATTACTTTCACCGATACGTAACGATGAATCCTGGATAATAAACCTTGTCCTTCTCGTTGACAGTGGACCGATGCTTGGGTGGGTCCGAAAGTGTCTCACTGCATTAATGGTACTGCAGCCTTCAAAAGCCTACTAGCTCTTCGTCGCGTGGTGGACGTGGGCGAGGAGTTTATCTGGCCTTGTGGCAATGAGCCTCTTGCAAAACGGATATCGGGACAAACACTTGATCTGTTGTAGGGGAAATGTCGAGAGATTCCAATGATATTATCAACAAGCTGGCAAAACATATCAGTGGGACAACGAAGAAACCGACACCATATTCGCGTCATAGATGCCGCATCGTGAAACATTGCATGATCTCCCAATCCTTTTCTTAAGCGTCGTCGTTTATTTCATTTCCTGTCTCCGTCGCAATTCAAACTGTACGTGCCGAGTCGTGTCGTTCATGTTCTCCTTGACAAACAAGGCAGAATGAGTTCTCGTATTGAGGGGGAAGATTGCCCGCCTCTGGCCCATATCAGGTGTGACAACCCGGGGAAGACTCCTTGTTTCTGCATGACGCGGGGGGTCAGAGGCTGAGTTGGGAATGGCCCGGATATTGGGAAGCATGAACCCTCCAATCCCAGTTCTCATTACTCATGGCGACAGCAACAACCGCTGTACAAGTATGTGATTATTACTACTCTAGGCAGAGAAAAGAATGATGCCAACACAATCACGATTGCGCAGGAGACGGCGTCGGCTGGTACGTCCCGTAATAGTTGGGCTGGTAATACCCACCCGCAGCGCCCGGCTGCCCCGCAATCGTAGCTCTCATGTGTGGCGGCAGCGTCGTGGCCACAAACCCCCCCGCCCCAGTGCCAGCGGGCGCCGTCCACGTGCCGCCCGCAGCTGCCTGATAGGGTTTCCCAGCCGGCGATGCCGCTGCAACCGTATTGGCCACCGCGCGCTGCCCCGCGGCCTGCGCAGTCGCATTAAAGAAGCCCGCATACGACGTCGGTATCGCAGTCGCGGCCGTCGTGGGCGTCGCGACTGCTGCACTCGGCTGTGGCGTCCCCTTGCGAGATCCAGCTGCTGACGTGCTCGACTGGGTCTGGGGATTGTATTGGTACCAGGACGAATAGGCATATTGTTGCTGTCCGGCCCCGCCGTATGGCTGACCTTGGTAGTACTGCGATGTGGCCTGTGTTTGTGCCGTCGTCTGCGCGTACGCGTTGGGATAGTATGTCGTCGGTTGACCGGGTTTGTACTGGTAGCCTGTCCGATAGGGTGTCGCATAGTTGTACGGGTAGCCGGTGTACGCCTGGGCTGTAGCCGCTGCTGTGGCAACAGTGGCTTGCGTGGGAGGTTGCGTTGGCGTTGGCGTGGCTGGTGGTGCCGATGGGGCTGCCGGGATTGCGGTTGCTGTTGACTTGATGTATAGGGTAGAATCGTCCCGCAGGGCCGTCGTATGTTCTACAGGGAGCGTCCCCTGCCAACCTTGAGAGGGTGCTATGGGCAGGGTCCGTTGCAGTCTATGAAGGGCAGATGGCGATGGGATTAGAGGAGGGTTGTCGGAAGTGGATGACCGGGGCCGGAGAGATGTGAGAAGGCAAAGAGAGTCAAAAATACCCTGGGCTATAATACAAAAATGAGCAGACAAAAGATGCGTTTCCAGGGCAAGAACTGACCAGTATCCCACTCTTCGGAGCCTTCTTCAACCGGGCTAAACTCGCCTGACTTTGATAATCGTGTATTCTGAAGTTCTTCTAGTCTTTTTAGCGCCTTCGCGTTTCGCTCCAGTAGTTCGTGGACGGCCGCTTCCAACTCTAAGCTTCCCAGGGCTTGATTGAACAGAGTTATCTGTTCTGTTGAGAAAAGTCCTAAGGCCTCTTGATCGTCGAGTACGCCGTGGTGGTCCGACTTGTCAACACCATTAGGCAGGGGAGATTCCTTGATATCATCCTCTGGGGGCTGCTGTGTGACGGCCGTGCGCTCATCTGACCACTTTTTCTTTCTATCCTCCCACCTCCAAAACAGTTCACCCATGACTGACCGCCCGACCTCGACGCCGTCCTGTTCGAATACGGGAGCAAAGCTGGCATAGGGTCCGTAATCTAGGAAGGCGCCACAGCTCACGCGACGGGGTCCGGGGAGTTTTGACTTGAACCCTGGAGGCTTCTTTGGGACATAGGATGCGAGGGTAACGGGAGGCTCCTCCGTTGCCTGGGGTTCAGAGGGCACTGGAACAGAAGGAGAAGGTAGGATGGCGACGAGCTCTGCGTTTGCGGTAGATAAATCCTTCAAGGGCTTGCCATCTGAGGGGACGTGATCTGAGCTGAGGGAAGACCACCAAGTCCCAAACGGCAATTTCTGCATGAGAGCATACTTTTTGGCGTAATGGAGAAGGGGGTCTTTTTCGGACCGCTGTGGTTTCGAGTCGTTAACGAAAGAGGGGTCGAGGAGGGTGTCGATGTCGAGGGGAACGGAGACGGTGTTGAAGGAGGCTTGATCGAAGAGGGAGCGTGCGAGATTACAGAAACGAAGTTGCTGTGCTGCAGGCGAGGACGGGCGCGACCGCGGATGGTAGGATGGTGGGAATAGATTTTGGACTGCAGCCTGGGTGGATGTTATGAAGGGTGCAAGAAGAGGAGAGAGCGACGTACACGCAACACGCAGAGGGGATGCTGGGAAGGCTCGCTAAGAAGTGCGCGGAGGGAGACAGAACGGGAGGACGAGGAAGGCTCGATGGAAGGAAGAACGCGGTCCAGCAACGCCTGAGAATCGATGCTAATGGCGGCGTTGGCAGGGCTTGAGAATGTGTGTAGAGAAACTTACCGCACGAGAATGTCGAGTATGTTCTGTGCGTCATTTGGGTCAATTGGGACATTTCCGGCCAGTTGGAGGTTCTTTAGTTGGAGGATGTCGTCGTCAATCTCGTCTTTTACTGCGCGGTGTTGCTTTGGAGAGTGTGTATCTTCGTTGTCCGACCGTTTTCGTTTCTTTGTGGATGGCTTTGATTTTGGTAGATCTTTGTCGCTCTGAACGTGTGTCGCTGAACTTCGCGTTGCGCGGGCCATGGCCGACCAAAATGACGATTTACAAGCACGACGCGCACTAGCATAATTCAAGCGGAGTTCACTCTTTCAGACCCAGATACACAATGCCGAACATGCCGTGTCTCCCTCCGCCATGGCATCTGCACTCTGGAGAGCCCAGCTGCGCGCCGTCCCCGCCAACGGACACGCCGCCTTCGTGCCCCCCGTCCGCAAAGTCGTCCTCGAATTCTGCCAGCACGGCCCCTCCTCAGCCAACGCCCGCATATTCATCTCAAAAGACATACAGCGCATCGCACGCGACAACCCCCACGTCGAGTTCGTCGTCAAGCAACGCAATGGCCACGAACCCATCGCGCGCGGCTTTTATGGTCAGTCTTTTGCCCTCTTTCTGCCTCCGCTCACCCGCCCGCAGTGAACGGACGCGACAAGGTCATTCCGCTGCAGCGCCTCGAGGCGAACGGGATAGAGAGAAAGGTGCAGCTGATACTGGAGTCGTCTGGGGCCAAGATCAAGCCGTTGAAAAAGGCTCGGATAGTGGAGAGTATGACCGAGTCTGTGCGGGGCATCTGGAGCGGACTCCACGTCGACACGCCGTTTACAGTCTGAGTAGCTCATTTTGTCTCGATATGTCAAAAAACACGCCGCTGCCTGCAGGCATCTTTTCTTCCTCCGCTCTCTCCTCCTCCTCCTCCTCCTCCTCTTCTGCCATGTCCAAGGTATGTCCATCTCCAACCCATCCGATCCCTCACCCATCCTCTCTAGCCCGACACCTCTGATTGGCTCGAAACGAACACGATCGTAAACGTACGTCCTTGTCCATCTCGATCAGTCCCTGCCAAATCCACATCCACAGTCCCTGCTTGAGCCCTCCCCCCTCACTTCCCTGAGCGATCTCCCCGTGAGCATCTGCGTCGATGACGACACGACCCACAGCTAATCTCGACCGCCGCCATCAGCACACCATCCCTGAACATGACGAGTATCGTGAGATGCCCCACAGTCTCAAACATGTCCTCGTCAGTCTCTCTTCCTCCCTGCATGCCCCCTCGTTCATCTTTTCGCTGTACTCAGACCCCACCCACGTCCGACCCCTTTGGTCGCCCTAGAAGTATTCTTCTCGAGCCGGCCCTCTTCCCACACCCACCCTCTTCTCCATATTCGAGACCTCGATGGTCTCCTTCCCCCGACCTTCCTCATGGCGCCGTCTACCGTGCACGCCAAAGCGTATCCTCCATCAGTTCTTGTTCAACCCTACAGACTCGTTCTTCCCCTCCAATTAAGTCGATCCTCGCTCGGCATGATTCTGGCGTCTCTATCCCCACGACATCAATGTCCACTCGTCGGAAACGGAAACGTTTCCCTCCTTCTGTCAAATTTGTCGACGCTCCAACCGTCCATTATGACGATGGCAATTATTATAATCCTCTACGTTCTCCCCCTTCTCCCCCCTCCGAACCGCCCAAGCCAACGCGCTGGTTCACCAAGTGGTGGAAGAAATCTTCTACACCCCCACCTCGACCCCCCATTTCTGGCCCATATCACATATCCTATGCTGCGTCACTGGTAGACGCCCATACTCCGAGACGACCAAAGCCAAGGCCGGGCAGCCTAAAACAGCTCTGGAATCGACTAACTAACGTGATTCGTTGAACTGAAGGCAAGCAAAATAGCTTTTCATCTCGCAATCGTTTGTCTGACATTTTGTCAACTCCCAGCCCGCCGTAACAGCTGCGGTATCGGGAATTGACAAGTCCACTCGTTCTCTACGGCCATGTGTTTCATATCCGCGACCATGCACCGATCGATTCGGTGATTCACTGCACGTGGAACGTGCCCATACTAGATCCGACATCACATCACATTGCATACCCCGTAATGTATCCTAGTTGTATTGCACATGCATTGCGGTCTGTCACTTTGCTCATTGATCATATACACGTCAGAGCACATGTATCTCGATCTGATAAGCAAGAGTGGACATTCAAGTGCGAACAGCCGTTCTTCTTGCCTTTTCTGTGTCCCAGCGTGCCCGTATGAGCATCGCGCCTTGTGCTCTCGACTGGATGACTGGGGGAAGAAGTTGCATTTGCGCGGCTTGCAGATGTGGCGGCAGCAGTCCATCATTTCGAATGACCTAAGGACATCAAAGAACGGGCGTACATGAGACACGGGATGTGTTATTGGAGGTCATCGGCTTACAGAACCAACCGCGAGGAAAAATGAAAACGTCGCTGCACTGCTGAGCATGTACTGCGAGAGTGTCGCTAGAGCTCCTCTAGGTCCTGCGCCGCCTCTTTGGCATCGTTCAGTGTGTTTTTTGCGACTTGGCGAGAGGTCTTACCTGAGGACACTGTATGAACCAAAAATGAAGCCAATGGTAAGACCAACACCTCCGCCCATGAGGGCACCCATTCTGATGGACATGCGTGATGCGTTTGGCTATGAAATGTGCGCGGACGTACTTTACTGGTGTCTAGTGTTAGAAAATCGTTGGCAGCGTCAAATCCGACTTACATTTTTGCCAGACGGACGGCTCTTGTGCGCGAGGAGCTCGTGCAGCCATGATGACGGAAAGAGGTCAGAAGGTCAACTATCAAGTCCGACGGCCATGTCTCAATACTTGCCGCCGTTTCCCGGTGCTCGACAGGCCCAAATCAGTGTGTTTCTTAGCTCCTCTCGCCGTCTGTCCAACTGACTGAAGCACAGTCAGAGCAAACCAGCGAGACTTGTTCCACCTTTTGTCGTTCAAGGAGCAGACCGACGCTGTGCTCCGCTCTTGGCTGGGTGAGGCGTGTTTCTCATACTGGCACACACTTCTTATCCAATCGCTAGGAACGAGACGGCTATCCAGGTGGGACAAGGAGGTCGATCTTGCTCTCAAGTTGCTCTACTATGGTCTGACAATCGGCCGAGGTTCGGGGCTCTTGTCTTCAATTTCTGCTGCTAACATCACTCCGAAGCCGTACAGACACTCGGAGAAGAATACACAGACATTTGGCGACATTCTGCGTCTAGTGGTAGAGCGCCCTCTAGAGCTTCGCGGATAGCCCTGGTCCTCCTTCCAACCCTACCTTCATATATCCTCGCGAGATGGGGTTCCCATCTC
>JBBPOH010000081.1:0-23141 GCA_038091335.1 Phylloporus arenicola | reverse complement strand
GGGGCAGGAAACCCGAAGGACGAGCTTGACAGAACATCAGTGCGTAGGCGTTGCGTTTTACAGATCCTGAAACTAATTGACATCTGTACAGGGACAGTTATTGTACTTGTTTATCCTCCGTTACAAGTATTGTTGAATCAGAATCACCAGTGTGTAAGGCTTGACCGTCATTCGCACCCCACCACAGGTGTCTTGCGATAATCGCGCCAGCTGTAACAAGTTGGCTCACGTTTGTCGAAGTACCAAGTACATCAATGCAAGAGTTGGCAGAAGTAAGTACCCTAGCCTCCAACCTCGGCACGGACAAACACTCTTCTGACTGCTTGGGGATTTTAACTTCGATCATGCATGGATCAAAAGCGTGTTCACTATTGCAATGCTCTATGCAGTGTCCCCATCATTTTCAAATACTCCGAAGCCGACTGACAGACGCCCTTTTTAGAGGGACCAATGAACGACTTGAGCTTCCCAACATGATATCCAGATCTATAATCCGCCATGTATTTCGAGACGACTTGTTCGCCTAGGTGCATTGTGTCTCGAAGTGCGTTCTTCAGCTCCATCGAGTCCTCTGTGTAGCATTTGCACTCCCGCAGCATAGTGTACAGGCCAATAAATGTCTGTGCGCGACCTTTGGACGCGAGAAGCTCGGGGTGGGTAAAGTACCGATAAGGCTTTCCAACGAACACGACTCTGGGGTTGGTGATTGAATCTATCGTTTCCGGATTAGAGAGATCGAGACCAACACGAGGAGACCGGTATACGGTAGGACATTTGCCAGGTGATGGAACTTGAGTTGCCCTTTGTAGGTACATGAACGTATCTCTCGCTTGTGTTGGAGGGGAGAGGGCAGAGATGTCGCCGCTCCAGGCAGTGTTGACGAGATAATCTATGCTCCGTGCACCGCCGAGGCGTAACATCTCATCCACCAGGAGGGATGGACCACATATCACTTGATTATCCGTGCGGCGCCGGACAGTACGTAGGAGAGCACCGCCTCTTATAGTCACAGGAACGTTAAGAGTTCGGATCACAAGGGGTCCACCGATGGTCAAGTCAAGGCCTTTGCGCGTTCCGCCTCTGTAGCCACCTGCGGCTGTCACGGGGAGGCCTGGCGCAGAGGGATCTGGGCGACGAGGCGCACGATGGAAATGCCTAAGTGGGAGAAATGAGGATGGGTAGCATACGTCTGTCGTTCTCATTACCACTGTCCGCTGTATTCCTGCTCTGCACTCCCGTGAGTGAACGGGTCTTCGTGACAGCGCGCCATTTGAAGGTAGAACTCCACTTCCAGAATGTCGAGGTCAGTGCGCGTGTCGTTCTGGACCACGGATAAAATCGAATTGCAGAGCAGTTCCTGAGCAACGAGTCCGAAGCGTTCAGAGATTTCTTCCATCGTAGTCAATGTCGAAAAGTCGAGTAGAGGTGCAAGACTGGGACTAAAACCCTCCATGAGATTGCCCTTGTCCTCGGTGATGACTGGATTCCAATCCCCAGGTTCAACGCAGAGGTCAGGTTGTAAAATTCTTGACGTTTTGCGCGCATGGTCTAATCATCGTTAGTTGTCTGAGAACGAAAGAAAGTGTACATCACCGTTGTCTTCAACCGTATTCAACCCGTCACGATCCTCGAGTTTTCTCTTGCCATTACTCATCGAGGCGGACGACAAGTCGTTATTCAACGGTCCCGACTCTGCAGCTTCCGTAAGCGATATTACCAGGCTGGTGACTTATTGACCGGCGACTGCGCATCCCCTTCCGTGTTTCCATCGTAATGATTCCTGGTCCCTTGAAGTACAACGCTGGGGCTCTCACGCAGTCCCCCAGTTCGAGTAACAATTGCGATGCAGGTCAAGTATTATCTTGCCATGTTTCATACATGTTTGATGTGACTTGGCAACGTGGTCGACTGCGGCGGGCTATCTTGGCGAACTCGAACCGAACAAGTTTCGTGTGTTCCCTTTCGTCTGTAAAATGGAGCTAACAGAGCTATGCGCGTGTAATCTCCGCAAGGTTCAATTGCGAAGTGCACGCTGTATGTAAACGACGTCTCAAACCCAAGTCAGGTCGACGACGCTACATATTCATCAGGGACTGTATTTCTTTGCCCGAACCTGTGCTGGATGTTGTCATTGAGCTGCGCGTTGCCGTTAGGTATGTGCGCACCCGCCTTGCCGATTGTACTTGTCTCCCAACACGTGTTGGCCTCACCCCTCCGCACCACGCGATTATCAGCCCTCTGCGGTGCGCATCATACATCATCGTCAAATGGAACGGACGTATTGACTAAGTGCCTCCTGTCTTCTTGCGCATGGCCCACCTCATCGAAACCACCAGGCATGGCGTACGCCTATATAGCTGTCGGCTCCCTCGCCGCACCCTTCTTTGCACTCCCGCCTCTCATCTGGCAGCTACCATCGGTTTCGGAAAACTCATCCTTCTCCTGACTTCATCTCTCCTCCCAGTCTCTTACTCCTTCCTTGACTATGGCGTCTCCTCCTACTCCCCAGAGAAAGTCCACCTTCCGAGCCCGTGTTGGAGGGGCAATACGGCGGTCGTCCACAGCGTTCAGCATCCCAGGCTTACCCAACCGTGGAACTTCAGCTACCCCACCACCCCCTCAAGACTCCGATACCGCATCCATTGCTGGGTCTGTTTCCAGCAAACTTGACCGGGAAGGTTCTACTGGCTCTCTCAACAAAATCGACACGACACCACCACTACCATCTGTCACTGTTTCGAGTGCACCGAGTCCCATACCAGAGTCGCCTGCACGCGAGGCTGCGGCGTTGTTGGCTGAGCCACAACCTGCCGCAGCCAAGGCTCCATCCCCTCTCGCAAATGAAGTCAACGCTGAGGCTCCATCTGAGCGAGGCCCAACTCCTTCCCGATCAGTCGCAGGAACGCCACCAGTCTCGGAGTCTGTTCTAGCCACAACGAACCCACCTCAACCACCTGCCGCTCAGCGTCAGTCCAGCCAAACATCCTCAGCTCTCATCGTCGATGAACCACACGCTTCGAAGGCGGAGATTGCACCTGCCCTCACGGCTGAGCCGGAGGAAATGCCCTTGTCATCGTCTCGCCCGTCTACCAAGTCCGCCACGCCCCCACCGCCCGCTTCGGCACCTGTCACGCCCGCCGCGCTCGCTACGAGCTCCTCCGGTTACTTTGATGACATTCCGCGCTCGACCACGCCCGCTGGACGGGACAGCGACCCCGACACGAACGTCTGGGCGGACCATCGGGCCCGGGGCCCCACAAGTTCCGAGAGCGGCTCAGAAGCGCCCCGAGGGCGTGGGTTGATGAAGAAGCCCTCCAGGTCGTCTTTACACCCCCGAGACTCTTCTTTAGCCTCCTCGCAGGTTGCGCCGCCGCTCCCTCAAAGCAGAACTACCAGCAGGAAAGCAAGTGGTGTCGTCGCGTCGCGCCAGACAGAGCTGGCTGGTGTCACCAAGACGTGGAGCAGCTCGAGTGACTTGGGTCTCGGAAGCAAGATGAGTGCCCCGTGAGTCTTTTATGATGGCATTAATAAGGGCGTTGTTGACCAAACGGTGCCGTATGCGTCTTTATAGCTTGAATGAGGATACTTCGAAGCTAGCGGTCCAAGGGCAGGCTGCGCCTGGCCCTTCTCCCACAGATACTGTACACGTACACGAGTGAGTACCATACTGTCTTGTCAGAGATGCAGGGTGCTAAGCAACGCTGCAGGGATATCGATCCCCGTTCACCTCGCGATGATACGTTGATGCCAAGTGAGCCACAGATCCCTCTACCTGCAATGCACGAGATCATGGCTACCGGGTGAGCATCCAACATCTTAGCATTAACATTCAGGCTAAGAACTATCGTAGTGCCCTTCGTCAAACGTCCAGCAACTTTGATCGAAGCATCAGCGATAATGAACGCTACTTCCCTCGCCCTTCTGAGTAAGTGTCCTTGCCACCAGTGCCACGCATGTCACCTCACGCTCTTCTTAGCGAAATGCGTCCCTTGATCTCACGCCCCTCGACTCCGCCGATCATCACCAATTTCCATGGTCAGACCGCCTCGAGTCAGATCGCGCACACGTACCGCAATGCAAACATCCCAGTGAGCCAGCCCGTCCCGCAGTGGGCACAGCCAGCACAGTTCGACGTCAACGGCTCCGCACGCAACTACGCGTATGGCACGACGACACGCCCATTCATCAGCCGGGGATGGGCAGAGTACGCGCTCCCGCATGGCATTCGGTATTTCGTCAACGAAGAGGGCCGGGCGATCACGGACCTCGATCTGCGGAACATGACTCGGCTGGACGAGGTCTCGAATGTGCTCGATACGACCGATGACGTGCCCGAGGGGTGCGAGATGTGGGTGCGTGTGGGGATGAGTTCGAAGAAGGGCTGGCGGAAGCACAAGACGGGCGTGGAACAGCCTGCGCTCTTGTGGGTGGACCATCGCCATCGTCGGGTCCTCCACGAGGTTCCGTCAGATGACTATGTATCGTCGGATGACAGTGAGCCAATCAGTGCTTTCGATCGTTATTTTGATCTTCATATGGGCGATAGGACTCGACGATGAATACAGGTATTGGACGTTCATAGAGATGCATCCGGCACATGTCCCGCGGGCAATCATGGAGGGTGCGAGGAAAGATGCGGTCGACGTCCTTCATTGGTCTTATACGGATCGTCTTCTCACACACCCGCATCTACCACCCACTCCGCCACCGTTTAGCCAGGACGAGTGTCTAGAACTGCTCAAGCTCCTCAATGGTAAGGTCAAGACTCGTGTTTCAGTGTGATCTATGTCTGATTGCGTCATGCAGACCCAAACCATCCAATCACTCCAGCATACACCCGAATGGTTGCTCGTATTCTTTTGCGCGGTGGTGAGTGATGCTCTTGAAGACTATTCCAAGACGCTTTCTGATCTGTTTGTTGGCAGCGTACTGGAACCAGGTTAACTTCCGACCCCATAAACCATTGCCCCGCGATATCTCGTATCAACAGCCGGCAAGGAGGACACCCATACTCCGTACGATCTTTGAGTTCCTCCTCGGGGTCCTCTGTCTCGGCATACCCTTTTTGTTCGTGGATCGATCAAGGCACCACGGCCAGTTTGACATCGAGGGCACCCATCTTCCCGAAAGCACAACGCCGCTCTTCGTCGTTGGTGCTTGTGCATGCTTGGTGGTCAGCTTTTCGATTTTTTTTCTTTGACCTCGCGCTTATTAGGATGTCCTCTTTTCAGTCTGCCATCATTCTGAGCGCCTCGGTGACGCTCATGTCCTTCCCCGGGCTAGACAGTATCACGCGGATTGGTGGTCTTGTCGCCATCACGTGCTCCGTTTTGAGCATGATCTCCTCCTTTGTCTCCATCTTCCGGTACAAGTCCGAGATGGCGCGTGGGACGGGTCCATCTGCGGAAGGGTTCGTGATGCTCTCGGTAAGCAGCCATCCCCCGCTTCACACACCGCAGAGCTGACATCACCGATGATCGTAGCGCCGAAGCTTCATGCTTTCCATTCCACTCGTCTTCCTCGCATATTCTGTGGCAGGATTCGTCACGGGCGTTGTTGTGTACTCGTTCCGGAGCTCCACGCTCAATCTGGCCAGTGTCGGGTCACCTGTGGCTACCAAGTTTGACGAGTACACGCGGCTGATGATCATCGGTGTGCTCGGAGCGCTCGGTGGCGCGTTGATCGTATCTACGGTGGCGGCACGGAGGTAAGGAGAGATAGGGCAAAGATGGTGTTTATGTTCATGTTCATCGGGCCATGTCAGAATCCTGAATGTGTAGTCTAGGTAATTTAAGTAGTTTGGGACGTCTGTTTTGGTTGTGCCCTGGAAGATACACTCGTGGGCTGCGAACTATGCCACGTGCGTGCCATTGTCAAGAGCCAGCCAATAGCTGCAGCATGAGTGTTGGTCTCCACAAAATCTCGGAGAAGGTACAGTTGATAAGATGGTCGTGACTCGAGTACCAACCGTTTCTGGCATTGTGAAACGGTCAAGTCGGCAATGCGGAGAGTTTAGGCAGTCAAACTATTTATTGAAACCGACCTACCAGAAGCCATCCATCTTGGCGCTAGCCAGAATACGGTCCGATAAATGCCAAGGGGAATTAGTAGCACCGCATGACTGAGCGCGATAAATGCGAGATGTCCACCGGTCAAGAAGTTGGGAGTAACGCGGATCGGGGATGGTCTGGAGCTCGATGACGTTTGTTCGTGATGACGATCAGCCCTATCAAACGAGGGTGCATTCGCGTGGAATGTTCTCTTCTCACCCCCTACCTCACCTGATGGTTAGCACTGACTACTACGATATAAAAAGTGTACAGATATGATGAAACTAGATCAGTGTGGAGCGATAAGCGAGCCAGCTGACAGGTTTCATAAGATGCCGAGATGCCGGGCCGAAGGTGCTCAAAAGAGCAGTTGTTACCACCAGTGGCGAAGATATAAACGCTGGCTTGGAATGATCAACTCCACCTTTCCCTTGGTTCCTTCAACTCTAATATGACCTGGGCAGCCGCTCCAATATCCATAACTGCGGTCATCGACGACAAGGTCTACATTGGAAAGTACGCACGCATCAGTTCTGCCTGCCACCGTATTCTTACCCCCCCTACTCAGTCTTTCGTCGGCTTTATCGCACGATGTGCGGAAAAAGCTTGGAATAACGCATATGCTCTCAGTTTGCGTAGAACATACGTTCGATCCACACCCCAATGCCATGGTCATTTCTGTCCATGACTCTGAGTATGAGGACATCCTTATTCACCTCCCGGACGCGTGCATCTTCATTGAGAAAGCACTTGGCTCTGGTGGAAGGGTCCTCGTTCATTGTGTAATGGGGATCTCAAGAAGTGCCACCGTCGTGTGCGCCTACCGTGAGTCCCCTCCTTCTCTGTCCAGTGCAACCTATCCACAGCGTCCTGCTTCTCGTCCCCAAGTTATGGTATCCCAGCGGCTATCCGTCTCAGCTGCAATACAATACATCCGCAAACGTAAGTCCATGTGACTCGCACTGTCCAGTTTAGCTCATGCGCACCCTAATTTAATCACAGGCCGCCCTGAAATTCATCCGAATTATGGCTTCGTGAAGCAACTACACGCCTTCTTACAATGCCGTTACAAACCTTCGTGCTCAAACGGCGAATACATTGCCTGGAAACGTAGACAAAAACGCGAAGTCCAGAAATACTTGAATCTTCTCACTGACTGCATCCCCCTCGTTCCCAATCAATTATACCTCACTAGGTTTGTTGACGGATAATTCGGCTTCCCGGATGGACCTGACGGACCCTTTACTAGCGAGTTTCCAGGAGATACCGACGCCGCCGAGTCCCTTATGCTGGATCTGGGCGCCACTCATTTGCTTTCAATCTCTTCTGCTCAACTTCTGAAACCCATTCTTCCTCCGATGTTTCAACACTGTTTTATAGATGTTCCCAACAGTGCGCGGGAAGCTCTATTGCTTGAGCTCCCTAGCATGTGTAACTTTATACGCGACGCGATCGTTCATGATGGTCAAGTGCTTGTCCAGTGCCGTGTCGAGCTCAGAGCTTGTATTGTAGTTTGCGCTTATCGTAAGAGTCATCGTACTGGTTTTGTGCGATCGTTTTGCTCACTTTTATTCAGTGATGGCTTCGCGAAATATATCTCCTCGCCAAGCATACGCTATTCTCGAATCAGGTATGTCAGAGGATCCTCCGAGCAGTCGTTTTCGTTTCTTGAATATTATTTTCTCAGCCCTTCCACTTTACAATCCTACGCCCGTATTTTATCGTCATCTTGAATTATTCGCTGCATGCAACTGCCGCCCTACTGTAGATCATCCCATCGTGCACGCTTGGCTGGCTGAGCAATCCGGTGGCCCTTCCCTCAAGCTTTCCTCGAAAACACAGTCCACAAAAACGGCCACTAACCCTCCGTTGGCGATCGCGACATCCAGCGCTTTGTCAAACCATCGGCCCTCGACGTCAATGGGTGCTTTTGATTTGACATCTCTGAATGAGGCATTGTCACGATATCAGCCTGCGAGCGCTGTGGCATCATGATTCTCCCTGTAATACGGTGGCTTTGAGATAAACGTCGAACTTTTAGTAGCGTATCATCTCCAATAGTATACCCTTTTGTGGTGGTTCTGGTGGCTCTGCTTCCATCGTGAGTCTCTGTTAGAGACCACGACGACCATCAAACGCATATTGGTACAAATCTGTCTTCAACTGCCTCCGCCTCCGCCTCGTGTCCTACTCGTTCTGTTGCCTTCCACAAGTTACGTTCTATCCACGCAGTCCGCCTCCGTTCCTATCCACGACGACTCGCCAACGACCTCATACCCTTCATTTAACGGTTAAACCAAGACTTCCATCAGCATCTTTTCATCGCAGTTTTGACTAGTCCATGTCTTCTAACAAGAGTCCCAATTCATACAACGGTGCCCCGCCAAAGTGAGCATCCTCTCGCCAAAGAGTCGTATCTAATCCCCGCCTTTGTGCTCTTCCCCTTGTTTCTTTTTATTGTTTCTTGTCTTTGTACGGCAGCATATTGACGTGCTCATCCATATGATCTGTCGCCGGTCTTGCCTGTGGTCGACAGGTACCTGAATGATTTCAGCAAAGCGCTCGCGGGCGAAGTACGCATCCTCCTCGCAGAGGTTGGCAAGCTCAGAGATGAGCGTCGGCAGCTCCAATTGTGCGTCCTCTGTTCTCTAGCTCGCCTTTTTTCATTCACGCCTTTCCGCTTTCTCTTTGTCTCCATCTCTTGCTATCTCTGTGGTGCCACGTTGTTCATGAAACACAACGCAACACTGCGGACAGTGAGATCGCAGAACTGATGGCCGTCAAATCAAAGCATGGAGCAGGGGGCGAATACTCGCCCAATTGGGTACCCGCAGTGAGTCCTCCATCAATCACCTCTCGACCTGTTCACTTGAACTGATCGCATGGCCCCCTCGCCCTCGGTTATTCCACGTGCGCTGAAACACCATCGTGACTAACGACGATAATCCATGATTGGCGGTCGGCGCATCGCTTGCACGCAGTCCCAAGAACCGCCTGCTCCGCCCCCCTTGGCGGCCACCCCACCGCCGATCGACGACGGCCAGCCCGTCCAAGCCCGTCCCGCGTGGCGTGTCGTACATAAACCGACACGGCGCGAAAAGGTGCCCAAAGCCCTCCCCGCGCCGACTCCACCTCCAGTCCCGGTGCAGTCCGCAATGGCGATTGAGGCACCGAAGAGTTTGCCAGCGTGGGCGCAGTGGCGACGTGGGTGCCTCGTTTTCGTGTCATGTGTGACTGATGGATCGATTAGCGAACCCGGCGATTATTCCTCCCGCTGCTGTGCCTGCGCCGATGTCGCCCCGACCGATGACGCCTGCTGCGCGTCCTGGGCTGTTTGGTGCGTCTGATGTGCCGAGTTTATATGCGCTCGAGGTTGAGTGTACGCTTTGGTTTGCGTTAGGCCCTCCCACCCCGCCTCCCAAGTAAATTGGTTGTCGTGAAACGCTTTTATATCCAGCGCATACCCTGCTCTCTCCATATTCCTGTTCCTCGTCTCAATCATCACTGTATTTTGACGATCCTAAACGGTTGTAAACCAACGATAAATCCTGATGTACCCCCGTCGTGCTTTTGCTTGTCATACTTATTCTGTTCCGTCACCCGTATTTATGGTACTGTCTTACTTGTAAAAAATGTGTTGGTTGCGTTGGAGTGTGTCGGATGAAGTGCTTATCAGTGACAGTTCTCTATGTGAGCCTCAAGTTGAGTGGTGTGCCAATATCTGCATCTCATTGAATACCATTCAACAACATTGACATTAACATGACGCCCAACCCCCGGCGGCCCAGCGACATTCTATCGTTCAGAATCAAATACAGCAAACGCGAACACGAAAACACGACGAGCGATAGCGTGTTGATACAGCTGCAGATCCATTGAATGTCCTGTCGTGTCAACAGTGTGCATCAGCCCGAACTTGCGTGTATTTCCCCTTACAAAGGGTAATTCAGATCGATCATACTTGGCCGAGTTGCATGTCTGAGGTAACTCTTTCGCACCAAGGGTTTTGCGCCTTTTTCGTGGCCTATGAGCTGCTACATGCCTAGTGAACCTCGGTCACCACGTCGTTTTATTAGATACATAGCAGAACTTGTAGATCGAATCATGTTTGTGATCAATATACTAAATTGAGAGTGGTGTGTTACATGTGCCACTGTGACTTCACACAGCCTGTGACAAGTTTTCTGCTTGTCCTGTGGCAATTCCCTTTGTTCTCCCTTCCTCAGACTTGACCCTCTACAATACTTTCTTCCATGGCTGACAATTCTGTTCCAACTGGATCATTCTTTCCCCATTGTGTTCCCAGTTTAGAGGAGCTTGCCCCAATCCTCAACTCCCATATGCGATGTTCCATCAGTCCAACAATGGTTACTCTTCACTCAAGAGACCATCTCACCAACAATGAAGAAGTATTCACCACAGCCCCTGTCCACTACTACAATCTCCTTTGTCACATCATTTGGCACCGTGAATGTCTTATTTTTCTCCTTCAGTCCCCCCATTATGATCCAGAATCTTGCATTTGGAAAGCAGCTTGTCAAAACTTGTGGTACACAGAGGACATACTTGACCAGATTGCAAACCCTCTTGAGGCTGCAACCCATGTGATTCCACCTGCACATGTCAGGCTTTTGGACCTCTTTATGCTTGAGGAATATTATGTCTTTCGACATGAGCCATCTGCTGTGGCATACTGGCAGAAGAAGAATCCTCAAGTAAATTTCAGGGTTTCTGATATCCTATCTCTCAGTATGTGTTATTTTCCTGGCAGTGATTGTGCTTTGATATGACCTCTGAAAACACATGTTACGATTTGTTTCTCTTGTTACAACTTGAACTATCTTTTCGCTTCACGATTACTCATCCATCTCGTAATCGTGCTTACTCCTTCATAGTTTCGCTGACTGATCTTTTGTTCCATACGATTCCATCGTATTCTATGCTTACCAACAGAACTCTTCCTGACTTGCCCTAAACTACTCCAGGGCCTATATATATACCTCTCGTCTCACTTGTATATTCCTCACGCTTGATCTCCTCTCTTATACCTTGTCTCTTACTTGGCATACCGAGAATACAAGCACCTTTTCCCTTTCTCCCGTCTCTTGTCTCCTTGGAGGTCCTGCTGCTACCTTGAAGTGGTTGCTCTTCGTTCTCCTCCTTCGTTGACCTATCAAAGGTCGTAACCTTCGTCGGCTCCTTGGTAGCATTAGACTCCAAGGCTCGCCTCACTCTCCTCGTCGTCACTAGAACATGAGGCCCAAGTCCACCGGTTAGTCACACGTTGTGACTGAACCTTTGACCCTGTGACTTCCCATCACACTTGAGAGGCTACGACCAACTCTATCCGAGCCAGTCGTAACAACACAGACTGGGAGAGGACAGAGAGGTTGATTGGTCTTGACTTTTCAGGAGTCCTGTTCCAGTTTGATGCACAGAGGGTGCATGAGTCTGACATGCAGAGGCTCTTGAAGGATCTTGGATTTGTGTACAAGGATTTCTTTGATCATCCTTATGCTCAAGACATCTCACTCAATCCAGGGGAGGAGCCAACACACTTTTATGCTGGGGGTAAGTGAACTCTACCACATGCTTATACATTACTTACACCCAATGTTCAGATGTGATTGCAGACCTTCCAAATAACTAATATGTATCACTCATCAATGCACTTCTCTTCCTCATTACAGAAAGATATCACTTTGAACTTTATGTACTGCCTCTAGACAGTGAATTATGATGCAGCATAACTTTGGGTTGCTAGCTTCAGCCCCTTGAAGATAAAAGGAATGTAGACATACCGGCCACAGCCAACAAAGATGTCAACAGCCAATGTATGTTTCTGATGCAGGTAACTATATCATGTGCACGAAACCGGTCAACTTGACACTCCGTCCACATCCCCGTCCACCCCATGCACCGATCGCACACCCTCCTCACGACTCAGCGCTTCCTCCCATCCTTCCTCGAACAAGTCCGCGCTCTCAATCGGATGTGCAATGGACGCTGCGATCTTGGATTTGTTTTTGCTCTGGAGCTCCCCGCGCCACACATCCACCGTGGGTGGTACCAAACTAGAAGCAATCTCAGCAACCCGTGTCCATTCTTTCATCCCTACTGCCTTCTCACCTTGGTGCATATGTCCGAGCGAACAAGGCCGCTTCTGGCGCTCGGTTCGTCTTCACGAGCAGGTCTACACACGCCTTGGAATCTCCCAACTGGAAAAACGTGGCAAACGCCAGATTATTCGCACCCTTTTGCTCTGGGAAAAATGGAAGAGGGGAAAGAGAACGTTGTCACCAGCACCGACGGATATGCAACCAAATAGCTCACCCGCAGTGGCAGCAAGCTGTTGTAATCCGGCCCGATCGCCTGTGGAGAGCAACAAGAGCATCAACGCGCTCAGATCGTTCGCCCGTTCAAACGCCTCTCGCGCCAGATCGAACCGCCACACTGACAACGCCCGATCGCCCAACGCTTTCCACTTTGTTTCCGCTTCGTTCTCGGGCACAGAGCGTACAATCTCAACAGCGGTGTCGAGATCGTCGAGTTGCAATGACAGATCGAATTTGTGGTCTGGGTCGTGGGTCACTTGCAGCGCGAGCTCTTTCAGCTCTTTGATGCGTCGCGTAAGCAGATAAATAAACCGAGATCATAAGGGAGGGACCCACCTCGGCCTTCCAGGAACCGTGCTACCTTATTCAGTTGTTCCTTTGGTAGAGTGGGCAGGATCTCGGCGGCAGCTTCCATGTCGCCACGGAGAACCGCAGTTTGATACTCAACTACGCTCAAGGACAATGCGTAGCCATAGATATTCATGTCCTTGTCTCCAAGGTACACCCGATTATGGGCTGGTATATAGCCGAGGATATACAGTGGGCTAGAAAAGACAAGATCAATGGGGAAACGGATGAATCCACACAACACATACCTGTCTGAAGGGCTTATGGTATAAGACTCATTGCCAACAAAGTAGTTGACTCGGTTCCCCGTTGTTGTATATATAAAACAGTCCCCGACCCATTTCGCAGTCATTATGCTACGATGAATGTTAGATAAGCCTTCGTTTGACTCGTAGGGGAAATACTTGCTTGTCCGAGATTTCAGAGATAACATCGAAAGCTTCTTTGACACCTTCGTCCGAGATATCGACGCCCTCCTCCAGTTTGATATTATATGCGTCCCGGTCGAAGCGTAGGATGTAAAATGATTCTTCAGAAGTGATCGCCACAAGGGATCCCATCCCTGACCAATAAATCTTGAAGCATTGTCAGAGAATGCCGCTGCGAATGAAGAAAGGGAGACCTCACATTTTTAGCGTCAACATCTATCCGTCTCACGATCTCTCCACTCTCCCAATCCCAAAACATTACAAACCCTTTCCCCCGCGCTCCCAGCAGTGGACCTCCATGTAACCCGTCGATCGACCAGGTACCCGAACCTTTCATCCCTGCACCGCCCCTCTCCTTGAAGTTTTTGTGGACTTTCAGCTTCAGCTTGCTCTCCAGTACTGCATACGTATTCGAGTCACCCGCCCAGGCAAACGAGAGGCCATTCCCGAAGGACTTGTTTCTCCACGCGAGTGCCGTATATATGATGTACTCGCCATCTCCGACGACCGTCACAAACCGTCCGTTGGGCGAATGAATTAAATTGGTTGCGAAAATCTCCGTCGTACCAAGCTCCTTGATCGGAAGAGGGATGCGGTTTCCTTCCGCAGTTGTGTCATCCCCGAGACTTTGCAAGTTCCCTGAGAGCACGAGTTGATTGCGCGTGTAAATCAGTTTTCCAGTGGGGTCCATGCTGTACGAAGGCTCATCCCGACCAAGCTATGAAATGCGTCTCATGAGATTTACGACAACTGTACACTGGGGCAAGCCTACCTTGATGACGACGATGCCCTCGTCGAAGCCAACCGCGACTTCATTAGCAGCCCTTCGCAATGCCACACACCACGCTCGTTCCAACGCATAACTCAGCGTATTTTCCAGCCGATACGTGCTACTGTTCCAGATCTTAACGGTCCCGTCCTCGCTCCCGCTGATGATGATCGGCAAGTTTGGGTGAAAGACCGCAAAAGAGGGATTATTAGTGTGGCCTTCCATCGTCTGTACACAGCTCTTGCTAAGATAATCCCACACTTTGATTGTCTTGTCGTCACCCGTCGTGACGAGGTACGGCTTATCAGGCCCAGGATAAAAGTCGACATAGTTGACTCCCTTGTCGTGCGCGTCCATCGTGAAATTGGGGTTCCCGGACCCGAGGGACCACATCTTGACAGTGCGATCAAGACAGGCGGATGCAAATGTGTTGGCATCTTTGGGGTTGAACGAGATATTCATAATGTAGTGCGTGTGGCCTTCGTATACCTGCCAATCCAACAAAAAATAAAACAAAAGTATGTCATGTCCGCATTTACGTCCACAAATGTGGAGGGAGAGGACAGACCTGGATACACTTCCACTGCTTATCCCAATCCCAACCCTTGATGGTCATATCGTCGCTGCCCGTCAAGACAATGCTCGCCGTCGGATGCACCGCAAGACATCGAATATAATCCGGATGGGCCTCGAACGCGACGACTTTCTCGTGTGTGTTGTAGTTGAAGACGCGGAGCTGAAAGTCGTCCGAACCAGCGACGAACCAGTTTTTGCGAGGGATGAATTTGACACAGCGGACGGGGACATTGGACACCTCAAATGTCTTCACCAGAGCACCCGTTTCGTGGTTGTAGATGTTCACTGAACCATTGTAGAGGCCTGTGAGTAACCACGGCTCGGTTGGGTGAAAGTCGGTGCCTTTGACGCGGTCAGACCGACAGAATAGTTTGCGCTACGTGTTCATTTCAGATCTTTTATCACTTGAAGACACTTTGGGAGACTCACGGACACATCGAACAGCATTGTTTTGGGGGCGGGTGGGCTTGCGTCGAGAAGTGTCACGCAGATATTGCCATTGATAACCCCCCTTTGAGTGGTCGCATGATAAACTATCCTATTACCCTTACTCTGGGCTGAAGCGCTGACCTCCAAGTCCATTCCAAACCTCCCGTCAACATCCAATGGCATCAATGAGACTGCGCGGCAGCCGATGTGACGTTTGGTAGACAACTGAGCCGTCAATTTAGTCTGGTGACCAGACTCATAGCGTAAGGAGCCGCGTCGATCTACCCACAGAAGACCGCGTCCGTCTTCTCTCTCTCTCGTCTGAAAGGTATTGCCACTTTTTATCTTCCAGTGATTGAGTTCGACTCTTCTTCTTCTTCAAAATGACCTTATCCGCCAGGTCATAGAGTTCAAAACCACCATCTAATGCAATAAGGATGAGTCATGATAATCGAGAAAACTTACACTCATCGATTGAGTAGTAATCAAAACGGCCAGTGTTTGCACGACAAAACTCCAGTGGTTGTACCGCATCCTCGACCAGCATTCTGATGTACTCCTCACCGCCTTCGCGCTGCATCTTTCCCGTGAACGGAAGATTCCAATCACAGAGTGGGCGACCATCATCTGATGATCGTGCAAAAGTTGGCATAGAAGCTGCGAGAAAAAAGGTATCCGGCAGTCCGTCACATATCCGGTGGTCTGATCTCACACAGGTTGGCCAGTTAACCCTGCCAATCGAACAGGTACCAAAGGGTTCAGTATTAAACACTGCGCGCTTGCTATTTTTCTGCGGTGAGCAGCCACGTGGTATTTCAAACACGCACAAGGCATGAGTTCCGCCTCGAGCCTGTGAATCTCTCCAGAGTTGGCGAGGTGAGCTTCTCACGCCAGACTTTGCTCCTCATCATAGGTCAGATCGACATGATCGGTAAACGCGAGCAAGACACTGCAGAACTTGTGTCCATTTCGTGCAGGAAATACGACACGTGCGCTCACTGAGCACTCGAGAGCCATCTCGGATGTCCTTGCTCCACCACCGTTCTACATTACGATTCTGGGGCAGGACCGTCGTTGGTGAATGCTGTCTGCGCATTTATGCTGCGGTCGATATCGCCACATATCCATTTTTAACCAAGGACTGTATCCTGTGCTTACGCGGACGCTCCAAGATCTTGTCCGCCTGCGACATATACTTTCCAAATACAGATGAGATGACAGCTATGCCGGGAGGAATGTCCTAAGGAGAACCTTGTCTTTGATTGCTTGTATTAATAGTACGGGCTGTACATAATATTCAATTCATTGTGTGGAACGTGTATTGTAGGCTCTGCTCTTTGGCGGCTACTAATATCCGCATCTTATTAGAAACATTGAATTCGGAATCATCCAACTATGTGACCAAATACAGTGAGATTGACTTGACGCCCAACCGCCAGCGGCCTAGCGACATCGTACAAATGTGCAAGTACAGAAAACACGAAAGCTTGACGAGCGACAGCATATTGTTACAGTTGCAGATAGATTGAGTGTTGTGTGTATGCGTGGTATAGTGGTGCACGTTGAAGATGGCATCCCCGGAAAACATCGTCGGCCCCAGCATTGGGCCACATCGAGCGTCACGCGTCATAGACTGAACAACGCACAAACAACGTCGAAAACAAGTACTGTGTCACCTGCGCATCGTGCAAGGGCAAATGCCGGTAGCCTATCGCGTCAAAAGTGTTCATCGGCCACACGCTCACAGAAACGAAACGGACGCACCCATCGCAAGACTGCCTAAACTGATACAATATACTGCGATTGGCTCCCCGTCGGACTCGCCGTCCCGCTGAATCGCAAAGCGGACAAACACGAGGTCGCGCACGTCCCCGACGCATTCAAACGGGAGGCGCAGAGTTTCTTGCCACACCGGGTTGAATCCGTTGTTTTTAACCGCGTTCGTGCGCATCGTCGTCACTGACCGGTGCGCGTGACCCGCGTTCGCGGAAGGCGCAGATGCAGACCCAGACGAGCTGGAGGAGACGCTCGCGCTCGAAGGCGAGAGAAAGGACGCCGCGCCGCTTGGGTGATTCCAGTCAGGCGTGTGAACGGATACCTCGACGTATGGATCAACGTGTTTATCTGTGACCTCGTGCCCCATCGCGTCCTTTGGGCGGGGCAACTGCTGCGCTGAGATAACCTGTGGTGCGAGCCAATCAGAAAAGCGCCCCAACAGGAATGAAATCGCAGCTCACGGTCACTTCCAGGTAGTGGTGCGTATGGTGAGAAATGTGCTCCTTATCTGACTTGCGTGGGTCTTCCGTCTTGCGGAGAACCTCCGGCTTCAGAACGTAGCCGGCTCTTCCATTCCTCTGGAACATGGCGTGATTGATCATGTACCCCAGATCTACAGGCGATATGGCGTCAGACGCCGCTGCGCCACAGCCCCGTATGTGTTTACGTACCAAACGTTTGCCAGTTGATCGCGACCAGCTGTGCACCCGCTGCCCAGTAGCGATGCGGCAGATAGTTGGTCGAGCTCACTCTCGTGCCCTTTGGATATATTCTAATCAAATGCATCTTGTTATGCTTGATGAGATCCACTGCGCCTTGCTTGAGAATCTTGTTCATCGTCTTCTCGGACAGCGAGAACATGTGTTGAGTTGCGTAGTGTTCTTTCTTGTTGATGCCGCGGCACTTGACGCCAACGGTATACACCAAAAGGGCAACGAGCGCGAGAGACATCTTGGCTTTACGTTCTGTCTTTGACTCGGATTTCAGGGGATGCTCAATGACTGCCGTGGAGGTCGCCGCCGCCGCGCCGGCAAGCGCGGTGGTGACTAATCGCTCGGGAGACGGGTGCCGACCACGAACGAGGTTGAAGACCTTGCGCGCCTTGCGAAATTCTTCTTTGAGCTCTGTCGTTTTCATCGGTGCGACGCTCAGCCAAGCGTCATGACGACTAGATCCCGCATTGTCTGGTTTACCTTTGACGGCCTCCACCTCTCGCAGTTTAATCATTTTCAACTCCTCCTTAATCTCGTTCATGACGTCCGAATCGGAGGCGGAGGCTTCGGTCGAAGAGGATTCCGTGTCGAATGTGAGGTCCCTTTCGCGAATCGGTTCGCTCTCTGAGACGTAGAGATTCTTTGCCTTGGAGAGATGCGGATCAGCACTTCCGCATAAACCTGCCAACCGAATGCACCAACTTTCAACAATACCCGGCCCTTGAGGTCCTCGGGACTGGGCAACGGCCCAGTCAATGGCTTATCCTCAATAGGCGCGCTGACCAGTGCCTCTCCAAAGACCTCGTGCATGATGGTCGCGAGCATTTCTTGTTGGGCGACAGAACAATGGACCTCGGCCGAGATGATGATCGGATAAGGCGAAGTTACGAAGGCATATTTCATGATCGCCTCGCAGACCTCGCGAATGGACACTTTGGAGGTCAAGGTCTTGCCGTGGTAGACCATTGGCTCGTGTTCGCCATCGTATACATCCACTATGACAGGGTGTTAGCAGACGGAGATGTAGAGTAATGAAGCGTACCCTCAACACTACGACAGCCATGGAGGAGAGCCCGGATGTAACCTTCAACTGTGCTGGATCCGACGAGTTGGTGACCGACGAGATATGTATTGTGCGATGAGGATATAAAGTAGTCGGACAAGGGATGTGTCATTGGCTGATAGACTTTGGCGTTTTGGCGCTTGAAAGCCGAGTTGTCCGAGGACAAGAGAAAGGCGGTAAATGCATCCAGAGACATCGTAAGATTGAAAAGATCTGGAGTGGGTGTGTCGCCACTATCAGACGCCCTGGTGCAATACCGCACGAAAAGGGTTTTGAACTCTTGTGGTGTGAGACTTGACTTGAACTAGGTCAGTTCAACCAATGCAAGGACGCTAAACACGTACCTTTTGAGTGTCGCGCACAAAACATTCGAATACGGAAAACGATAGTTTTCCGTCATCCATTAAACACAGTTTCTTGTAGAGTAGATCGATGTCAGGGCGAGCTTTGAGAAGTTTGACAAACGTCTGAAAGTCTGTGAAGTCGAGGTACTGGCGGTTTTGTGAGTCTGCAGTCTAAAAGTATGAACTCGTTAGAAGTATGCGAAATATGACATGGGAGTAAATCACCTTGAACAACCGCATGAGATCCTCTTGGGACGAGTTGATGTTCAGACGTCTGCACAACTTCTCCACCTGCTCAAAAGACAGTCTTTGGTCATTTTGTTCACCAGTCGACTTCCAGTTCTGCTTTATCCAGACTGCCTGTCGGATTTCTTCATTTCCGGGACCAGTCATGAGTTCCTGTCGTATCGCATACAACTTTCTTAACGTGATGTCCCAAAGATGGAATACGTCGTGAGAGGAAGCGATGAGATGGAGCGTCTTGTACTGTCCGTCGAGCATGTAAATGATGGTGATCCATCGATCCTCGTACTCGCGTGCGAGCTGGAATTGCTGGCGGTAATACCGCGCCTCGGGTCCCGACCTGAGCTCCTTGATGTTTTCGATAGGAACTACGTGCACGAGAGGAGTGTGAACGGGCTGCTGAGCCACCTGACCAAAGGGGCACGTACTGATTCGCAGTCGCTTGGATTCCCATATGATCTGGCCTTGATCAGCATCGAGCCTGAACAGGTAGTTCTTTTGGGATTTGGCGGAGACCTTGGTCATGGCCACGCCATGCTGTAGCAGCGGCGGTACTGGGACCTCTACCGCGCAAGACCGCGCGTTCTGGCGGTCTATGGCCTCGGGCTGCATAGGCGAACCGAAGGGAAGCGGTCGCGGGACCTCCTTGTTATGCACCTTCCAAATCCGGACATCTCCACGATCACCGCCCTGGGCGCGACGTGAGTCACTCAGCGTCTGGCTCTGACTCGCGCTACGCGGGCGCAGCGAATTGGGCAGATTGCGCCCGAGCGTCGCAACGCGTGATATTCGGTGCGATAGAGACCGCCTGACGTTGGTGTGCTGAGCAACGTCGGGCGGATGGTCCAGTCCCAGCGTCACTTTGATGTCCGGTATAGGTTGCCCACGACCGTTCAGGAGCACCGGGGCGCGTCGTAGGACAGGTATGCAGGCGTCGTTCGCCCACGGTACAGCGTCCCCCGTCATAGAACTGAAAGGATTTCTTCCAAAGACGAGCATGAAGCAGGTGAACCACTGGCGCAGGGCGCTGATGCAGTCGCCTGTTCTTGGAAGAGGTGAGCCAGCAATTATATGTCCTATCGCAGGCTGCAGTATCATATTTGTACTCCCGGCATTTTGAATACCGGGAGCCCACTTACGAACCGAATTACTTGAACTCCCACAGCGAAACCCCCCGAAAGACGTGCGATTGCAGGTGACTAACCAGTGATTTAATGCCAAACTAAAGTAACACCGCCCATATGTCTAGCTGAAATTAAGCCTTTTGGGCTGTGCTATAAGCTATATAACCAAGTATATCACCAACTAAAAAAAAACATTACCGCTGGAATGTGGGATTTTTATTGCAGGATGCAATAGCGAACGCTCCAATCAGCGGGTGTCCACACATACCTCCGCCATCCAGTTGTTTTCGTGAGCATTCCAGAGTGCAATAAGCACCAAGCGCTCAAAAGCTATTCCCCCTGAATCCTTGCTTCCTAGACGCCAGTCGACAGCATTACAGGAAGGCGCGTGACACGCCATATGCTGATGCAGAGTCAACGGAAATGAAAAGTAGGAGACGCCTGGCACTCACAGCCACATAGTCAGAAAAAGCCAACGCGATCTGGACCGCGAGTTCGCCACGCGTCACCGGACCGGATGTCGAAAACAGCTCGAGGGAATGGGTCCAATCCAGGTGCTCGTAGCCTGGCCACTGAGAGGGTAAGACATTAGTGTGCAACGCATGGATAAATACAAAATGTGAATTGTTACCATGATTTTCAAAGATACATGGAGGATGCCGGGAGAACCGGACATGAGGAAGCCAACAGGTTCGTTGGCGTCCACAATCATGCGTTCCAATGCACCGCGTGATCTCACGACCAGCTCTCGCATGGGGATCCCTAGGCCACGGCTTGGGGCCCCGATCAACTCAAACACAACAGGGACACGGGGACACGGCCGGCGGATCGTAGGAAGTTTCGATAGTGGAGGTTGCGGAACACGCTTAAAGGATGGAGGGAGAGAAGTTGGGAAAGGCGGTTCCAATGGGGGGTTGGCATAAGACAACGCAGTGTACTGGGAATGGAATTCCGAGGGCACTGGAGCATGGAGGGGGTTGAGGTAGTAAGACATGGTGCGAATGAGGGACGCCCAACGAGTACTGAATTGTGAGGAGACTAGGTCCATGACCTACCATGATTTTATATCTTGCGGTTCGACATCTCGGGAAGAAGTGAAAGAACGATTACAGACCTTTCATCCTTTGTGACTGTCCGCTTTTCACCGCTTCAGGAGTGAGTTCGTCGGGTGAACTGAAAGAAAACTCCAACGAACCGAACGCTGTGACATATCATTATTTGTGAAATGATCACCCGCATTCTGCCTGCGTGACTGAGGAGGATGGTGGGACGTCCTTTGTTTCTGGTACTGCCTGACATCATGTTAGTCCTGCTGCATGAACGTGGGAGTTTCTGCCAGGTCTTGAAATCACATCACGCGGGCAGCCAGGGGGAGCTTAATAAATGAGCCATTCAATGAGGCCTTGAGGCCATTAATGGAAGAGACTCTCTAAGGGGGCCAATATACCGGGCGGAGCGGGTGATATCTCCAGCAGTAATTATACTGCTAGAGTGCATGGGATTTCCTGAGATCGGCTGTACGGTGGAAGCAGTTATCATCGCTTTGAGTTCTGCGATCGTCCGAACTAACTTAGCGGCTGTCCACATAATGCAAGTCAAGAAAACGGGACAGACCAAAGGTTGAAGTAAGTAGGTTTAAGCTCCGCTTCGGCATTGCCATGGCCGTCTGTACAAGCCGCAAAGCCGAGTGGTCTTTTTGCTTCTCCAGACGCAGACTTGGGCATCGTACCTTTCGGGACAACAAACTCAATGGCAAGCGACTAATCATTCATACTGCAGGATTCCGGTTCAATGAACGAATATGGATTTTAGGGTCTTCAGTAACCAGTTGTGGGTGACTTCGAACAGGCGATTGACTCCACACGGCGTGTGGTCAATCTTGCCCCTTGAACAGTACGCTGCGGCGGGACTATCGACTCTTGGCTACGCGCTACTAGTATTCTCGATTTAATCGCCTTGTAGGTGGTTGCCAACATAGAGAAAGCGATTTCCTCTACGGGCGGAGGCTCAGGTTGATCCATCGTCATCCTAACAGGCCCATGTGCTTAAACGACCTGTCTGATAACCCTTGCCCCGAGAATCGTTTCCAGGACCTTGGAGAGCTGGGTGACCTGGAGGAAGCGATTTCGAGCCTAGAAACGCGATGGTTGACTGGTATGATGAACGATTGTTCTTGAACCGCACGAAACTAAATTGTTGGCAGGCTGCACAAGCACTTCGCGTCGCTGTCGGACGGATTCCTGCCTATGTGCCACGTATACTACGGCTTCCGCTCATCACATGTCTCTAAACATTGCGTTGCACAATTGAATCGTGAAGTTTGCCTTTGAGTAATATCTGCAGGTAGAGTAGTGAAACTCGGTTCACCATCGACGAGCTCCCTACCATACGGCGCTTGGATCATTAGAAAAATGTGCTCCGAGAGAATATGTAGACTTCCTTCGCCTTTCGGCGCATCGCCGGGTTTTATACCACCCCATTCAGTCCGACTAATGTACTTCTAGCTCATCCGAAACCTAAGACGAGCTTTTCCTTGGGGACTGCGGCACAGTCCTCCCTCGCTCCCACTCCATATGTTCAGCAGTCGCCGTACTGCCAAACTTTACCTGTGCATCCAGGTATTTCGTGAAACGTTTGTCCGTCTCGGGTATCTTTTGCAGACGGACAAGATCTTCAAGCATTGCCATAAGCACCAGGTACTTGCTTAAAAATGGATATGTCTGGATATCGACGCCAGCAGCATAAATACGCAGACAGGGATCACTGGTACCCCACTCCGGAAACGTAATGGAGAGCGACGATGGTTGCCAAGCAAGGTCAGCCAAGATGGCAATGTAAGGAAGGGATCCTGAATCCGAGGCAAACCGTTGGCCACCAATAGATTCGGCTCTTCGAGTGATGCCGTGCAAAGCATCCTTGGAACTCCCTGATTCCCGTGCCTTG
>JBBPOH010000080.1:0-23294 GCA_038091335.1 Phylloporus arenicola | reverse complement strand
CTTCCGCCCCCTCTCGCGACCTCGTACGGACGTCGCACGCTCATATTGCACGTATCTATGCACCTGCAACGTTTGCAGCACCCCCCGACCGCCCGTTCCCCCTCCGCCCGCGCTCGCCCTCCTCCCCGTCACAGGGGGTTACCGCTCTCGGACCGGCTAAGTGACTAAGCGAAGCACAGCCGCCGTAAATTTCTCGAGCTAAGTCGTCGTTATTCTCGTGCTACTGAAGGCTATATGTATATGTACGTCTGAATATTCTCTTGACCCAGCGGTACATGCGTCGTTACCGTGTCTCCACCCTCGTCCTTGTCCGACTGTGTCGTTGGCGCGTCAGGCGCACGCATCACCGTACGAGTCGTCGTTGTGATGTTGCCGCTGCGTCGGGTGATGCGGACGGGCGGCAGTGGCACCGCCGTCTCCCTCTTGTGTCGTGCGCCGGAATGGAAACGGCGGAGTGGTGTGAGTTAAAGAAGTGGAAGGTGTGGGCGCGAGTCGTCAGCGCCCATCAGGTCCATGCTTCGGGTGGTGGGTGGGATGGGAACGAGGGCCCACGGCGGTGTGCATGTGTGCGGCAGAGGGCGAGAGTGTGCGTGGGCGAGCACACAAGGCGACGAAGGCGACGAAACAGCAAGACTGCTGACTAACTGGCTAACGCGGCTCCTAGCCGTCGTTAGTCAGTAGACATTTAGCTTCCTCCTGATTGGCATTGCGATGTCTGCTCAAGATCACTTCGATGAGCACCCACAGCTGGAAGCTTTTAGGCTCGCCGTTTGGGGCAACAAATCCATCTTCAAAAAGGAGGTTGACTATAACTCCCGCACAATCGAGTACCTCGACTTCGCCGAGCATCACAGGGCGGTGCGAACCTTTTGCCGCACCGCGGTCAGCAATAGACTTGTTGTGTTTGAAGAATATCGTGTAGCAATGCGCAAATTTAAAGAAGAAGACACGTTCTACGAGAACGGCGCCTGCATTATTGGGCAGCCTGGGATCGGTGAGATCAGGCGCATATAACCTAGATTGACGGTCTAATCATAGGCTTCAGGAAAGTCTTGTTTTATCGCTTATGCCGTCATTGAACGGCTTCGAGAGGAGGAGCCAGTTGCCGTCCAAGTCTCCTGGGACGATGGCCGGGAATACTTATTATTTACCTCCGACGCCGTGACCATTCACAAGTCGAGAGATAGAAGACCCTTGGAAGAAAACAGCCCAATCTGGGCGTTCTCAGACTCCGACGATGTTGTGTTGGGTCCCATCAGGGCTTTCCAGAACCCTCCTGACATTCGAGTCTTCCAGACGACTTCGCCTGCCCAACGGCGCTGGAAGGAATGGACAAACCAATGTGACGTTGATCGATACATCATGGACGTTCCCTCCATGGAGGAGATTGAGAATCTTGCGTAAGTCGTGTTTGTCTTCAGTCGCACAACTATCTGTATTCAGCTTTTAGTTTTGTCTTGGAGAAAAACATGAATCGTATGAAAACTCTCGCGGAAAAATGGGGCAATGTTCCCCGTACTTTATTGCGGCTCCTCAAGGCACGTAAAAGAGAGAAGGACCTCGAGCATACAGTTATTGTTGCTGTCGACGAGGTCGTTGAGAACCCTAGATATGTTTTCAAAGCCATCACAAGACACAATGGTTCAAAAGTCCAATGGTCGTCCACCATTTTCTTCATCAAACACAACTCCGAAACCCGCCATACCTTTCCTTCTGTATATGTTCCCACTCGTTGGCTTACCCACCAGCTAGTTGATGGTGCTTTCCGCCGTCAAGAAGATAAAAGGGCTGAATTTTTTGGCGTCATGAGCGCCCATTCTTGGGCCTGTTCGACCTTAGGCTGGATGTTTGAATCGGTTGTCCATCGCTTTTTGGCCAAGGAAGAGAATCTCACCATTAATTGGCGCGACGGGAAAGCAGAGACTTTATCCATTTCACTTCTCCAGATTCACACTATTCTTGACGATTTAAACAATCTCGAGCCTCCGTATTAATGGTACAATCCCTGCTCAAACTTTCCTGGGATTGATGGAGCGATTGTCACGCCCCGTCGCGTTTTTGCATTTCAGGCGATCATACGGTTCCAACACCGTGAGCCTACCGAGGGTTTGAAGATATTTCGGAAAAAATTCCCAGCAAACAATAGGAAGTGGTCGCGGTTTAATTTTTTATTTGTTGGTCCTTCTGATGAACAGGCCAAGTCTGTCGCTGAGGGATATGAGGGGCAAGTCACACAGAGAACCCGCCTGCGAGTTGGCTGGATCACTGCCCCTCTGGGTAGTGGTTTCGAGGCGTTGGTAAGTTGTGAGGATGATTATAGGGGTTCACTGATGTACGTGGTTTGTATACAGAGACATACTCTCGAGACTGAGGAAACCATGGATGAGGAAACCACAGATGAGGAGGAAGCCTCGGACGAGGAGGGAGTCAGGGATGAGGAGGAAGCCACAGATGATGAGGCCATAGAAGCCATGGATGACGATGAAGCTATGGATGATGATGAAGAGTCAGGGTGACCCCCACCGTAACAGACGGGACTGTGGCGATGATTGGAAACTATCAGGCACAAGTGTCTCGTTCCGAAGGTGTGTACAGTCAGTTGAGTAGCAGGGACTGGTACACTACATTGTATACAGTCCTCAATAGAGCTATTGTACAACAGCAACCTCTATTCGTCCTACTAGTTGACAACGTTAGCAAACATATGTCTCGCGTCGCATACGTAGCTAGGCCGAAGCGCGACAATACGAGAGCCTTTGAGCCACCGCGATCACTTACTTAGACATGCAGATAAACGATTTCTACCTTCTTTAAAAATCACGATTCAAATCAGCAAGGCGGAATAGCACGCCCATAGGAAGCCGATATGACAACCCTGGCAGACAGAGAAACCGGTGATAAACGACTGCACAGATCAATCAGAGACGCCACCTAGCATTGGTTTCATATGAGATGCGCCAATCGCACAGCAAATCTGAATATCTTCTTGGGACGCGAGATGAATGTCGTTGCCAGGCTCAGTTTCGCCGTCATCGGATGCCGATCTGTAGCTACTATTTCCTTCTTTGCAATCTCCAAATTTCTTGACCCACGGTTCTTCACAACTAGCAGGCTGATCGCCTCGGTCTACGCAAGGGTCGCGTCTAGTACTTCCATCGTTGTCATACCTCCGCTCGGCTAGCAAACGATGAGCCAAGATCTTGCTCATACCTCCGATTAGTGCATATGAATTGCCGAGCTAGAATAGCAATACCGGTATGCAACCATGCGAGGCATAGAGAGGATTCCCTTGCTTCACCACGTTTGTTGCGATGTCTGCCAAAGGGGTCAACCTGCTCTAGGATTTCAGGCTCGCCGCCTGGGGTAAGAACCCTTTCATACAGTCCATCCATGCACCAGGGTCGAGCACCCGCACTGTCCGGTAGCTCGACTTCGGCAATCATTTCCCAGTCGCGTGATCTATTGGCCGTGGTATCGACCACAAACTCGTAGTGTTTAAAGAATACGGTGCAGCGATGGACAGAATTCGAAGGAGATGACAAGGTGTACAACAACGGTGCCTGTATAATTGGGCAGTTCTTGCCCAGCGCATCGGCGACATTGGAGATGCAAGCATCCTCTCCTTCGCAACGTGTGAACGTTGTGAGACCACCGACGAGCCGACCAACGTTGTCCAGCTCGGGACCGACATGCAAAAGTTTCTTTGCGTCCTTGGCGGTCGCTTGACCGACAGCGAGGAAACGTTTCTCCGCAGTCAAGTGCGATACACCAAGTCGTCTCGCATGAATGAGGGCAGTCAGGGTAGTGGTATATGACGAAACGAAGAAATCTGAAAGACCCTTTTGGCCATGTCTGTATGGTGTGGCAGCGTGCAGTGGCAAAAGAGAGAACTCGGCTGTAGGACACCACCAGATGCGTGAATTGTGGTCCGCAAGACATTGACGACGTGCGAAACTAGCTCATCCCACAGTTCGCGCAAGACTGTGTCATCATGGGGGGCGAATGTCATGAGCGAGGGTGAATCGACACAAGTCTTACCTCGACCAATGTGTCTTGAGCGTGTGCCGCATGATTCAGGATGGTGGTTTGAGAGAACGCTGGGGTAGTACTGCGGAATACGACGATGCGGTTGGGCCTTGAGGCATACACATTGTGCGTGTTCCAGTGTCTAGACGTCTACTAGGATGCTCAGCCTCGCAGACCCACGAAAAAATGCCTCCGACCAACCTGAGCACCTCATTCACCTCCTCGTCCATCATCTTCTCCCGGAGTTGCATGAGCACATGTTTGGGCTTGAACGCCAGTGAAGGGTTGAATCGTTGGTGACCGGTGACCTGGTCCATTGGTTGAAGGAGGCGCAGAGTGTGTTCGTGCGTGGTCAGGTTTGTAACCGGCGGTCAAGGTAGGACCCGGTGTACTTTACTCTGGCTAATACAAGTGTTGACTTTGTTGATGCCGACTCGTCGATTCCATTTGTACATACTAACTCACTGCTATGTAGTCAACCAGTCACCGATCAATCGATCACTGGCACCCTCCACTCATGATCACGACAAAACGGAAAGCTACAATGAGATCCTACACGGACTTTGTTAGTGTACATTGAATGCTATGGTAACGCTCATCCTCCAATCAATCAATCACCCCGGTCCATGTATCGACGAGATCAATAACACAGTACCCCTTAACAGGCACATACTGCTTCGTGATCATCTTGATCGTTTCCTGCGCGACCATCCCGCCAAGGAACGCCGCCGTGTTCGGGAGCTCCGCGGAGGGCGTCCGCGCGCTCAACGGAAGTGAGCTGCAAGCCAGGGGCACGAAACAAACACTTACATCTCGCCGATGGCGTCGTCGAGCGCCCCGGGCAGCTCGACGCCCTCGCCCACGATGCGCCGCACCTCTTCCAAGAGCCGCTCGGTGCTCGGCTGTGGTTCCTCCAGCGCGAACAGCGCCGACAGGGCGAGATGCGTCGCGGTCTCCTTGGGTGAGGACGCGAGCGCGTCCGCTGCGAATGCACACGTCACTACACGCCTAGACCGACTGGATGCACGTACCACGCGTAGTCCTGTCCTCGTCGAACGCGCCCCACGGCTTACCGCGGAGGATCTGCAGCGCATGGGCGTTCTTGACAAACAGGTCCACGAGGCCGTCGTCGACGGGCGCACGCAGGTGGCTCTTGAACGCTTGCTTCTCCTCCTCGGCCCGCGTCTTGTAGAGCCGCTGCAGGTGGATGTAGTTGGCCGTGTCCGACTTCATGTCGGGCAGCGTGGACGTGAGCGGGAGGGTGTGTGTCTCGGACTGCTCCGTAAACTCGGCGAGGGCAGCGAGCAGGTGGAAAAAGGGGGATGGGTTTTGGCGGAGGGTTTCGGGCGACAGCGCTGAGTCCTTGAACAGTGCCGCGATCTCGGACGGCACCTGGAACGGGTGAGGAAGGGGGTAGACGTAGAGGTGTAGATATACCATTGTCTCTGTCCAACAACGGTACGCCTGGGCTTCCGCCTCGTCAAAGTTTTCTTCGTCGGCCTTGATCTTCATGCCGAGGATGCGTTTCTTGAATTCCTGCCGCTCGGCAGATGTTTGGGGTGGTTTTCCGTCGTGCTGATGTGGTTGAGTTTGAGTACACGCGTGGGTAATTGGATGGACGTACGGACGTCTTCCAATCTTCGAGGACGCGGACGAGAATGACGACGTATGGGATATGACTGTGTTCCGTTGGGTCTAGAGAGGCGAAATCGAGGGACAATGCATGATTGCGAAGTGCTGGGAATGGCTTGTCAATGCGAAGGGAAGGTGCGTTTTCGGAATGGCTATCGATGACTGGGAATGATCAGTCCGAGGGCTGCGATCGCAAACATATGCTCACTTGTGTGTTCGTGAAATTGGATAAAGAAATCGGCTAGAAAGCCAGCGGAGCGAACGACGACGAGGGGTGGACGAGAGGGGTCGCGCCACAAAAAGGCAGAGAGCTTGTTTAGGAGTACATTGTCGAGATTATGTGCGATGATGATGGTGAAAGAGGCGAGCCACTCTGGATTGGCGTCAAGTATGTCTGAGAGCGTTCTGGTGTCTGCGACGCCCTCGACGCTATCGTTGAGTTCTGCGAGCAATCGGACTGCTTCTGTGGCTCTGTTCTTTCCGATACTGTTGAAACCCTCGAGAAAGAAGTTGTTACCAGCGTCGGCATGGGTGACGGATTCGTGGTCGAGGATGGTAAAGTGGCCGATGCCAGGTAGAACGAGGTTCTTTAGGATGGACGTGGACGTCGCACGGCCAGAGACGACGAGGACACGAGCGGCCTCGAGTGCGGACTGGCCACTCGCTGCCCAGAGTCTGCCAGAGGGGCTGAGTGGCCGACGAGATGCTCGAGGACGACGTACCGCAGCTGGCGATCATAGCGCCTCGTTCTGTTGTCTGGCTGTGCGTGGGCGATGTACGTGGTGGCCGATTCGATGTCCTGAGAGTCCTGGGACATGGTGGTTCTGGTCAGAGTCCAACACCATGATGGGCGACACGACGCGCCAGTTTGGGGATCTCGCGACGCAGCTCGTGCTGGAATCGCGACGGTCGACGGCGAGCGACACGCTGCTCAAGTACAACGGCGAGCTCGTGCGATCGATTGTGAGAGAACAGCGCGAGCTGGACAAGCTCGCGGACACGCCCGACCTCACCCCGGAGTTGCTCGTCTACCAGACTGCGATTCTGCGGAACAAGCGCTGTCTGCTCGCGTACCACAAGCACAGACTCGACCGCCTGCGGGACATGTACTGGTCGGTGGGCGGGGCGCTGCCACACCTGCTCAGCAACGCCGACATCCGCAGCAAGCTGTCCCCGCACGAGGTCGACTTTCTCAGAGAGTACGGCGGGTCGGTGATGGACTATCGGGCAGGGTTTTCGAACGAGCTGGACATTACTGCGAGCATCACGCGTCCGCCGCAGGATCTGCATGTGCTGGTGCGGGTCGTGCGTGACTGCGGGGTCATTCAGACTGAGCTGGGCAGCATCGACTTTCAAAAGGGCCAGCGGTTCATGGTCAGGCGGGCGGACGTTGAGCATCTCATCGTGCAGGGCTACCTCGAGCCAGTCTAGGTTTGTTTACGCCAAACAAGCTTACAACTTGTACTCATGCAGTCTCTGCGCAGGACGCTCGTCGTGTCCACCAGACGCTACTCGGCGGCGATGTTCACGCCCAACCACGCGCCAGACCCGCCAGAGGAGATATCAGATCTAGAGTGGGAGCTGCGGACTGGTAGGCATCTGTTCCGGAGAGGCGCACCCGTAGCACTGTCTGTCTTTTCAAGGACGCGCAATCCACATTCTTGAGCACACGCTCCCCGATTTCTTCCAAGTCGGCCTCGTGTCCAGCGCAGATCCAGCCGTCGACAACGCCGAGAGCATATACAGCCCAGCCATCCGTCTGACGTACACGCCACCACCACCTTTTCCGAGAACGCTCTCGCTCGATGGTGAGTCCGAGTGCAGGAGATGGCCACACCCTGAACGTGCCCAGGGCTTCCCTTGTACATGGCCTCGTCCGTGTTCATCCGCCACACGATGAAGACGCTCTACTCTGATCTGCACGTCGAGATGCGCAAGCAGGCTGTGCAGACGGCCCAAAAGCGGGAAAAGAGCGTCCACGTCGGACTGGCGGTGCATGGCACGACCCGGGTGAGCGGTGGTCTCGGCGAGTGGCAGGTGTGCGTGTCCGCGGTTCTTCCTGGGGCGAATCTGACGTCCAGCAGGGCTTCGACGTACAGATTTTCGCCCGTGAGTGGGCTCATCAACCGGCACACAATCGACTCGATACAGCCGGCGCCGCACGAGGCTGCCTATGACGTTCTTCGGGCCGGGCTGAGCCACGTATTTGGCATGCCAGGTGAGATGCGACCTGGACAAGTAGGCGCCGTCAAGTCCGATCCTGTTACGTAATAGGTAACCAGTGACATGACAGTTGGCAACACCAAGATTGTCGGCTAAAGTTGTGTCACAGATAAATAATAATAATAATAATATATATAAAGGATACTTCTCGCAACGGTTTCCGTCCCGTCTGTGTTCTTTCCTCTGCACCATCACCATCTTTTCGACGCGCTCGTTTGCCGTCATGTTCTCCATCCTGCTCATCGCCGCCGGCGTTCTCCTCAACTGTGCGTGCTTGCGTCGCTTCGGATGCGACTCTAATCTTACGTTACTACCCCTCAGTCGTCTCTGCTCAGACGCAGGATTGCACTCGCAACTACACCGTCCAAGAGGGCGATATTTGCGATAGCATCTCTGCCGCGAACAATGCATCGACGTGAGTCGGTCCTCTTTTTTTTGTTTCAGTCACATTCAATCCCCCTAGTTACCAACTTGCAGTACTCAATCCCAGCATCAATTCCGGGTGCACCAACCTTATGGCTGGTCAAGTGCTTTGTCTTGGTGTTGCGGACCAAGACTGCAATCAAACTTATGTCGTGGTGTCCGGCGATACGTGCGATGGGGTCGCCGCCGCTGCTGGCGTGAACGAGACCATATTTGCACAAAACAACCCTCAGCTGGACTCGTATTGCGACAACTTGTACATTGGCGAGGTCAGTCCTGTCTGCATCTCATTCAGCCTGGTCTAAGTCGTCAACAGGTCGTGGCCGTCTGTGGCACTGTCTTGGCCCCACCCACCCCGAGTGGTACCATGCCTGCCACCGCCATTCCCCCCACCGGGTTGCCCGCTAGTCCCTGGTGCGACTAGCTTGTGTTTTAAATTGCCTGTGGGTCAACACAGGCCGGTCCTGGTGTTTTGCCCCATGTTTCTTTTTTAAAATGTCGCTTTAGACGATTTTGTCTTTCTTGTTACGATACCCAGCCATTCTTTTACCCATGAGCTGTAGCATGGCGTCGTATGTGTCCATACGAGGGAATATATCACTTGATCAGCAACGTTCACCATGGACCTCATGGTAGTCGACTCGGAGCCTCTCTACGCAAGGGTCTTTGGCCGCGCGCCCATCTACGATATTGTCCTGTCTTGTCTATCGCCCCGCGCGCTCGTCTGGCTCGCCCGCACCTGCCGCGTTGTCTACTACGCCATCGCCGAGTTCAGGAGCAGGGCGTTCAACATCAACACCCATTTCTCGCGGTACTTTGGCGACCCTATCGCCTTTCGCCGTCTCCAGGCGAGAACAAACACCGTCGTCTCTGGCTCAAATGCGCTCCAGTTCCTCGACAGGACGTTCTACCCCGAGGCAGACCTCGACGTGTACACCCACCCCGGGCACTCGTTCGAGGTTGCACAGTTCCTCGTCGAGGCCGAGGGGTACCAATACGCGCCTCGAGACGAAGACGAGGAGCACCCTCCAGACTGGAAAGAGCTCATCCGCGCCGACTGGGACGGCACCCAGCCGCGCGTGTTCAGAGGTGTGGACACAACCTATCCACTCCAGGGCATCACCTCCGTCTGGACGTTCAAAAAAGAAGAGCTCAAAGTCCAGATCATCGAGGCGTCGTCGTCGCCGGTGGAGGCGATCCTCGAATTTCACTCGAGTACGCGGTGTGTTTGTGTACTGCGCGGTGCTGACGGGTGCGGACAGCGTGCGTGATGAACTTCATCACGTCGGAGGCGGCGTACGCGCTGTACCCGCTCGCGACGTTTGTGGCACGCAAGTCGCTGTGTATGCCGCCCGGGCGACACTCGATGCAGGCGATCCAAAAGTACGTGCAGCGGGGGTGGCGGGTGTATTTCATCCCGACGCCGGACGATCTGTCGCGCCAGCCGCCGTTTATGCTGAACGAGGAGCGGTGGGTGGGCGATGCGGACACGTGGGTTGTGCGGCTCGATCAGACGGGGATTCCTGCGCGGCCGCCGTTGAGCGGGGCGTCTGCGGCGCTGACGTTTGACCCTGTGCGGTGCAACGGGTGGCGGCTGGAGCAGGTGTACTCGGGGACGGAGAGTGCGGGGTACGAGGTGCACACGCACCGCCTGCAGACGACGGTGTTTCGGTACAACTATGCGATTCCGGACGAGGATCTGTGGATTGCGATCCGGAGGTGGGCGAATGTGCAGGGCCGACTCTGCCACGGGCATCTTTCAAAGGAGGATTGGGTGTGGTGCGCGTGTTTGACTTGGTCCGAGCTGATTCTGATCCGTCGCAGGTTTGACACAGATCTCCCTGGTTTTCTGAGAAAGTAGTTATTAAGTATTTGTTTGGTAGTCATAAACAACATATGTTGCGCAGAGTCTTCCACACATCCGCACTCGAAAAAGACGGCGCGCGCATCCTCCGCGCCGTCCAGAAACGCGTCGAGACCAGAAACCGACTCCTCTCCAAGGCGAGTCGCACGGACACTCCCAGACCCTCTCACCGACCACCAAAAAGCCGACAGAACACCACGATGTTGCGCGCGCACGCCAGATCAAGGAGCTCGAGCCTCTCCACGACGCCTGGTCGTCCTGGCTGCACACCAAACAGGTGCGTGGCACACCTCCCCGTTGACGACGACTGACCGCCACAGGCCTTGCTAGACACGCGCCCGCTCCTGCACGACCCAGACCCGGCGATGCGCGCACTCGCGGCGGACGAACACGCCGCGCTGACCGCCCAGCTCTCCGCGTCCCTCGCCGCGTTCCCCGCGCTGCTCGTCCCGCCCTCGGCCACAGCCGCGTACGGCGCCCTGCTCGAGCTCAAGCCGGGCGTGGGCGGCTCCGAGGCGGCGCTCTTCCAGGGCGACCTGCTGCGCGTGTACGTGCGGGATGCGCACGCGCGGGGGTGGCGCGCCGAGGGGCGCGAGGGGGCGCTCGAGGTGCGCGGGGCGGGCGCGTACGATGTGCTGCGGTGGGAGACGGGCGTGCACCGTGTGCAGCGGGTGCCGGCGACGGAGGCGAGCGGGCGGGTGCACACGAGCACGGTTGCGGTGATCGTGCGTGTGTCTTTGTTTGGCGTGGGCCGGGGCTGATGTGTGGTAGGTGTTGCCGCTGGGTGAGGAGGCGGAGCCGGCTGCGGACGATGCGCTGTTTAGGATGGCGGATGTGCGGATTGAGGTGATGCGGGCGAGGGGGGCGGGTGGGCAGGTGCGTGTTGTGTGCTGGTGCTCGCGTCAAGTCTCATTGGCGTGCAGCATGTGAACAAGACCGAGTCGGCCGTGCGGTTGACGCACGTTCCGACGGGCGTGACGGTCTCGATGCAGGACGAGCGGAGTCAGCACCAGGTTCGCTCTGCTTTTTTTGGTGTTGACTCGGATTCACGGTCGTGATAGAACAAGCGTCGCGCGTTCCAAGTCCTTCGGGCGCGTCTCTTGGACATGAAGATGACCAGAGAGGTTGCCGAACGTCGGGCGGCACGCCAGAGTCTCGTCCGCACCGCCGATCGCAGCGAAAAAATTCGGACGTACAACTATGCGCAGGCAAGTGATTCGTTCATTCGACGTGTGTCTGTATCACGAACGTGCTTCTAGGACCGCGTCACCGACCATCGCATAGGTCTGTCGTTGATGAATCTCCAGTCCTTTATGGAGGGCGATGGCTTGCAGCCATTTTTGGACGCGATGCGACGCAATTGGGAGGAAGAGATGATGGAAGAGGCCGTCAGCGAAGTAGATTAGATACAACTATTACAAGGTCATTGCAATGCACGCTACGTTGTTTCCACTGGAAAAATAATCATTTATCCGAGCTGTAAAATATAATCCCTGTCTGAGCGCAACAACTGGCACCGAGTGGCATGACAGCGTCTAGCTGATCCTTCATGACAGTCTGTCCTGGTTACATGATCCGACAGATGCGCGCGTTAGCGATCCCCAACACTTCGAGCTGTTCTTGATGAATTTCCCGCTCGTCCACGTTCATCTTTTCCCGCGACTCGAGCGGGAACCAGTCGGCGATAAAGTTGAGCAGTCCATAATCGAGATTCGCTAAGAGGGCGTATTTGAGCGCGCAAGGTACCCAGGACGCGAGGTACGTACACGGGGTTGCTTTCAGCACTGTCGGCGCGCGGCACAACGGACAGCTCGATACGCCGCGGCGTTGGAGTTTGGCAAGACATCTGGGGTATATGCGGGTGAGGGACGTGCGGGATATGTGTACGACTGGAGAGGATACCTCACGCAAAAGAAATGGCCGCAGGAAAGCCGGATGGGTTTAAATGCGACGTAGGTGCAGATGAGACACCCATAGTCGTCAATGTGGGGTATGACGGGTAAGAGCACCTCGCCGATGGCCTGGACGAGGAGCCTTGGGAGCAACTTCGGGGGCGCGTCTCGTTCCAGTAGATGAGAGGGAATGACCAGTGTCGTGCGCTTGGCGTGCTTTTTGAGAATCTTGCGGGTCGCTTCCGCATTGGCGCGTTGGAGCTGTGTAGACCCGTGACTATTCGAGTGCGTGAGAGCTGGGAACCAATCATTTACCTTTTTCGCGTCGAGAATGAACACGTTTAGGCCCAGGAATGCGTCCAGTGCGGCTCTGCTTGCGGGAAGAACGAGAGAAGCCTTGATATGCTGAATGTGTCGCTCGAATAACATGAGCTGCGCTTCCACGTCTTGGATGCTTCTTTCGTCTTGGGTTGATACGCTTTCAAAGACTTGTGCTTCGGCGTAGAGCCGGAAGATCTCGCGCCAGGTGTATAGATCCGATTTGCCCACCTGACGGGGCCGTAAGGTCATGGCATTGTTGGCCACGACCGAATAAGCCGAGAAGGAATGCGGATCAGCGGTTGAGGACGGAAGCGCAGTCAACGAGATCGATGCAGCGAGGGCTGTGAGAGTCGCGTTGAAACCGTCAAGCAAACTATCAAAGTGGCCAGACTGAGAAGATAAGGTTGCTGTCAAGAGCTGAAAAAAGGCAGTATCGGAAGGAAGCGGGATGATCAGATCGTTGCTAGAGGGGGTGATCAGAGATGTGCGACCAGAGTAGAGCAGACGACCGTACGCATTGAGCGCGATAGAAGGATGAAGTAATGCTGTCGTGATGCTGTCCAATAATTGTTCTGGAATTAGCAGATCGAGGTGGTATATAGGCTGTATTGTAGAATTAACGGAGCTGCGGTCGTCTCCCGACGACAACCGAAGTCGAGGCTCGGGCGGACTCGAATTCAAGACGATCTCATACTCGAACGAGGCGTGCTTGCAGTTGACAACGGGGGCTGGAGTCTCGACACACGCGAGGTCGCGCAGAGACTGAAGGACGGAAGGTCCGAGCCCCAGAGAGTCAAGCTCGGACACGGTCTGGTTTATCAGTTTTTTGAGCTGCAAGATGGCGTCGGAGTCAAGGTCCGAGAGGTGAATCACCTACACAAACATACCTTGCGGTACTCGAAAGCATTATCTCTGAGTTCGGGTGGTAGAGTAGCGAGCAGCTGCGAATAGGTCTTTGAAAAATGCATCGTTGGAGTAAAACGTACCGTTGACATGTTTCGGCCATCTTGATAACCGGAAGATCCCGGGCATGGTTACCAAGATCGCCGTTTAGGGCACCGGAGGCACGCGACGCGCTATTCGGTCTACTATTGGCTAGCAAGAGTTGTTAGGAACGGAAGCCTTTGCCAAACACACTGCCGCTTTTGGTAAGCAGACATGTGTGAATAGTTGCTCGTTGTCGACCACCATCATGGATCAGCTTGTTCAATTCCTGACCCATATACCCGAAGATGCAGATCCTGAACTACCGCCAGGTTCACCGCCAACTTGTGAGTTTCTTTGTGCGCCATAGTCTGTGCGCTCACACGCCCCCAAGACAAGTTTGAAGGTCCTTGGTTCACGACACAGATATTCCTTGCATCATCTATCGGATTTGTCTCGTTTCTGCTCTTCTCTTATTGTCGTCCCCGGTGGCCACTGCTCTTTGCGCCGCGCACAAAGCTAAAGGGTACTTGCCCGACACCCGCGTCATCTCCCATCTCACCTCCATTTCTAGGCTTTTCTCCGCATGAAGTCCACGCGCACTCCGCGTTCTTTGGTTGGATCATGCCAACTTTGAGGACATCCGAGTACACGGTCTTACAAATAGTCGGCTTGGATGCCGCAGTCGTACGTCGCCCTGCCCGTTGTCAATCACGCAGCCCCTTAGCTCTTCTCAACAGCTTCTAGGATTTTTCAAGACTTCCTTTTATCTATTCTCCGTATGCTCTCTTTTTGCAATGGCCGTTTTAATGCCTATCAACTGGACGGTATGTCATCCCTGGTCACTCGACCACATACCTAGCTCACGTCATCAGCATAATATCGGACTTGGCGGGGGTTCCGACGACGAAGAGGATTGGCCCTCTCCCAGTATCGACAAGAGTCCTACCGACCACGACTGGCTCGACCTCATCAGCAACGCCAACTCCTATCTCACTGTACACTTTCTCTTTACTTATCTCTTCACCCTTCTCGCACTGCGCTTCTTATACAGAAATTATCAGCGCTATGTACGCTCTCGCCAGTTGTTCTCGCTGGAGCTCGTTCATTCTATCCCTGGGCGCACCGTCATGATCACGCGTCTACCAGCCCATTTGCGCTCGGAACGCGCGCTCGCGGAATACTTTGAGCACATCGGTCTCAGCGTGGAGAGTGTTTCGGTTTGCAGAGAGGTTGGAACGCTCAAAGTTCTCTTGGACCAACGCACAAAAGCGCTCTTGAAACTGGAGAATCAGTGGACAAAGTATGTCGGTAATCCAAGCGTCGTGGAGTCCTACGATCCCTCCGAGAATGTCATCCCCCACTCGGCTGATGCCGAACCATCCTTGTTGGAAAGTCAGCCGGGGAGGTTCGTGGTCCCACATCGCAAACGTCCTACCATTCGCCCTGGGTGGTTCTCTCGCAAAGTAGATGCGCTGGAGTACCTTGAGGCTAGGTTCAAGGATGCAGACGATAAGGTGAAGCAGTGGCGGCGAAGTGCGAGAATGAAGGCCACCCACGTTGCCTTTGTCACCTTTGAGAAGATGTCCAGTGCAGTGAGTACCCCAGGCCGCCGTACTTGTCCCATTCACCCTATATCCTGTAGCAAATCGCAGTGCAAACGGCTCACTCGCCCGATCCGTGGGGGACAAAGACGCGTCCAGCTCCCGAACCACGAGACATTATTTGGTCGAATATCGAGCACACGCCGGGCTCGCTGCTTTGCCGTGAACTCATCGTCATGGGTGCTGTCGGGCTGTTGATGTTTTTCTGGATCTTCCCCATCACTGCGCTTGCCAGTTTACTCAGCTACAAGGAGATCAAGAAAGCGATGCCCTGGCTGGGAAGAATTATCGACAGCAATGACGAGATCCGAGTTCTTGTGCAAAACTCGCTTCCGTCTGTTGCCATGATCACGCTCAACGCACTGTTGCCATTTATTTTGGAAGGTAAGATTGGTCAATCAGCGTATATGGCTGTCCATTGAACCTGTGTTTCCCAGGTTTGACGTACGTTCAAGGTTTCAAAGCTCGCAGCCTGATCGAGTATTCGGTGATGCAAAAGTGAGTTTGAACTGCAACATGGGGGGAATGGATCAGGCTCACATTATTCAAGATACTTTCTCTTTTTGCTCACCAACGTGGTGTTCATCTTCCTCTTGGCCAGTACATATTGGCAGCTTGCGAGGGACTTGGCGAACTCTCCCGCCAGGATCCCTGAGAAGCTGGCACAAGCATTACAGCAAGGGCGGGCCAAGTGAGTCCCAGGGAACTAGAATTGCCTTGGTGACCAACATTGTTTTCAGGCACTTTTTCTTGTCCTACGTCATCCTCCAAGGTTACTATCCGTTAGCGTAACTATACGATTAACTGACAGATGAATCAGGATTTGGCATTATGCCGTTGCAACTGCTCAATCTCGGGGTATTGATTCCTCGCATGATCTTTCGCATTTTCTGGACGCGGACTCCACGAGGTGCGCACGGTTCGTGCTTCATTTTACGACCCTAACATGATGCAGAATTCGCTGAGCTGAATGCTCCCCCAATGATAAATTATGGCATTGTATATCCCCAAGCAATCCTCATCTTCGTCATCACTATCCTATACAGTGTAGTTCAACCACTCATCGTCATTTTCGGTGCCATGTACTTTGGCATAGCATACATCGTCTACAAGTACAAGCTTTTATTCGGTGAGTCCGTGTATCTTGTTTCCGGCATCATGCGAACGAACCACGCTTGCAGTGTTTTACAAGCCTTATGAATCTCAAGGTCAAGCTTGGCCGCTGACTTTCGTGCGGCTGATCTGGGGGATCATCATGTTCCAAATCTTCATGATCGGCATCCTCACCTTGCGCCAGTCCTACATCATGTCCTCACTTCTCGTGCCGTTGGTTCTGGCGACTGCTGCATGGTCTTGGTACATTCACAAAACCTTCCGGCCATTGAGCAATGCGGTATGTCTAAGTTCTGTGTGTGAGGTGGAAAGAGGAGAGGAAGCAGCAGATTTTGTGAGGTTGAGGGAGGGGCATCCAGTGACTCGGTCACAAAGGTACAGCGAAATTGTTCACGTTTTGCCGGAACTCAATGCAACTTGGGTAGCAACCTGAGCCGGAGGAGATACGCGCAGAATGACGAAACGTTGTACGTTGCTCCTGAGGATGAAAGGACAGACTATGTGAGCGTCCCCCTCTTCCGTATCATATTTTCTGATGTTGGCTGTAGTCGCAACCGCCGATGGCTAACTGGTACAATGGCGTTCTAAAGTGAGTTCCATTGCCAGTGTCATATAGCGACGCGTGTTGAGCCTAGGTTTCAGCACCGGAAAACGACGCTATGGACACCCCGCGTTTACCGGTGTGCTTCCCGAGCCCTGGCTCCCGTTGAAAAAGGGTCAGATGCTTGTCAACGGCCACCGCAACGGTCTGCTACGCGTCCCAGTCAATTCGACCCACGGCATCGTGCTCAGCCTGCGCAACCGGTATAGCATGCTGCGGAAAAAGATCCAACGCACGCGGAGCACGGACGATGGCGAAAGCAACGACTTGGCCGACGAGGCGCACCCGCTCGTTGGCGAATCGCACGCGGGTAATCCGTGGGCGGAAGCCGGGGCGTCGAGCTCGCAGCGGGACCTACACCGACTGAGCTTCGACCCTGCGTCTGGGGTGATTATGCTCCCCGAGGGCGACGAGTGGCTGATGGACGACGACGACTCGTCGGACGAGGGGACGCCTGCGTCGGGGGAGGTGATGAGCGAGGCGTCGCAGGAGGATTTGGTCCACGCGGGGTCTGCGCCTGCGTCGCCGTCGAAGCGGCGACATGGCACGTATTATCATCATCCTGAGCGGCGTTGGTCGGGAGCCTTCCCTTGAGTTTCACGATTCTTTGTAGTTACGATATTCATGCATATTTAAGTAATGACATCCAAAGTTTGTGTGGAATGCACACCGCTTGGTCGATGCTTGTCCTCTGCCTTGATGATGGAACCGTCGCTCTTCTTTCCGACACAATTCAAAAGGTTCTATATAGTGACACTGGTCTACATCCTCTCCAAAGGTCGTATACTCAATAGCCGCATCGCAGCCCCCAACACATCGCGTGCACAAATGTACAACCAGAGCCTTGCCCGAGCCTTGTCTAGATCTTGCTCACCTTTCACTATGAGAGTTTCCCAAGCACTCGAAATTGCGTGCGCGAGACGAAACGCAAAGGTGACTACACCGCTTGGCTCGTGTGTTTTGAGTGCAGTTTTGACGACGTCCGGGTACGAGCCAAGTAGGAGTGCGATGTCTCGGGCGTGCCCAGACTCGGAAAGCGACGAAGTATCAATTTGCGAAGGCGGTGGGAGGGGGAGGAGCTCGGGGTTTTTGCGTTCCATAGATGTCAGGCGGACGTGAGCGTATTGTAGGTACGGTCCAGTATCGCCTTCAAAGGACAGCATACGATCCCAATTAAAGGTATAATTGTTGATCCTACAGAGGGAAATGTCAACTGGAAGTCTGAGCGTTAACCGAGAACATACCGCTTGGCCGCCATATCTTGAATCTTGATGCCGGTGATACCAACTTCTCGACTGACGTACTCGGGGTCCTCTATGGAATTATACTTCTCTTCGTTCCGTTTCATCTGCTCGTGCATCACGGACGCCGCTTCCTTGATTATTTGGTCCAAGAAAACCGCGGTTCCTTTGCGGGTGCTCATGCCGAGCACCATACCATAGTTTATATGTTCCAGACGATCGGCCCATGGGAACTCCATCAGCTTCAAGATCTGGAAGAACTGGGCAAGATGCAGGTCTTGCTGAGACGCGACGACGTATATCATCTTATCAAATTTGTACCTCTCCCATCGTTCGATTGCGCCAGCAATGTCGCGAGTGAGATAAATCGAAGTCCCGTCTAAGCTACGGCGTCAGGTACACTTGCCAAGAATCGAATCTGTGACGTACCCGCCTTCCGGAGGACGGCCTTCCCCAGCTTCCACTTCTCCAGATCGACGAGTTTAGCCCCGTTCGCGTCGCTTATTAGTCCCAGTTGATCGAGACGCTCTATTGCTCTATCCATCCATTCCTTTCCAACTTCGCTCTCTCCGAGGTATCGATCAAAGGAAACATTCAGGCGATCATATTCTTCGACGTACTTGGCGATACTCAGTTTGCGCCATTCCCTCCAGTTTGCAAGAACGCTCTCGTCACCGTCTTCCATCCGTTTGAACATCCGCGCGGCCTCTGCTTTGACATTGGGATCCGTATCGGCGTCCTTGCTGACCTTGACATAGACGTCGTATAAATGTTTTATTGCGTCTTTGGACAGTTCCTCGTTCGAGCCATATTTCTCGAATCCAGAGGCGATCATGCCGAACTAATCGAATGCTGCGCGTCAGCACCGACGTCGCCGGAGAGAAGAAAATCATCACCTGCGTGCCCCAATCCCCGAGATAATTTGCAGACACGACTTCCCAGCCGCACGCTTTGTATAGGTTCGCCAGAAAAGCACCAATGATGGTACTCCGAAGGTGTCCAACGTGAAATGATTTCGCGATGTTGGGAGATGAGTATTCGAGGAAGAGTTTCTTGCCTGATCCAATGGTATTCGTTCCATACGACGGTTTTGCGGGGCTGTCGTGCGTGAGCGCATGTATTTGGTAAAGAACTTGGCGAACGAGGCTGGCGTTGTTCAGCTGGAAGTGAAGGAATTGTTTATCGTGCGTGATCGATGAAACAAAGTCGTCGGGTTGAAACTAGGAGAAGATCGTGTCAGCGAACTGGAGCTAGACTCGCCAGAGACTGACGTTTTCGAGAACCCGATTTGCAAGATGCTCTGGTTTTTCGGGGAGTCGGAATCGAGGCAGGGCCACTGTGAAGTCGGCCCCCTTCTTTCCATAATCAACGCCCGAGTAAGCTTGTTCTATCGTGAGCTGGGGTAATCGATCGGATATGCGTTTTGCGATGGCTGTCCGAAATGCATCTAACACGCAGGAGGCAGGGTCCGTTCCGGGTCCGTGTGGAAGCGAAGGAAGCATAGTTCGGAGACGTCGGATGGTGAGCAGACGCGCCAGAATGAAAAGAAAGAAAGTGAGAAAATAAATAAATAAATGTGTTCATGTCGCGCTCATCTTCAAAGTCACAGACGCGACCTTCTGCTCGCATCCGAATAGCCAACAGTGATGCCATTGAGCGTGACCGCGTCGAAGGCCCAATTCCGTCCAGCCTCAGTTTACTCTCTGCGCGCAGGCCTTCGTGGGCTCCACCGCTCTACAGTACTCCACAAGACAGTGCCGGAGTGACGTCGTACCGCGATGTCTCGACGCTCAATTTCATTGCTTCAGCTGGCAGGCGATCCCAGCCTTCCACGTCCCCGGACGACGGAGGCAACTTCAGGAGGAGCTTGCAGATCGATATGAAGGACCTCGTTGGAGACGCAGTGGGAAATGTCAGTCTCTCGGGACACTGGTGTATTCGAGTCTGACCTGGACATGCAGATGAGTATCAGTCCGACCAGTCGCGATATTGTCCTCGCAGCGTAAGCCACTGGAATCCGTTGAAAAGTGCCCTTTCCTGAACAATGCGATCAGCCGGCGTGGGCTCTTTATCATTGACCTCGAGGCACCTCTTGAGATCCCCAGGTTCGTACCCCAAGGTGGCACCTGGGATGTGGCAGACGTTCAGTGGAATCCTCACCGAGCTCGCGCGGAGTATGTCATCTCCACCTCCTCTGAAAAGCTGTAAGTTCTAGTTGTCTACATCGCCCATCGCTTATCCACGTCCTAGTCTTATATGGAACCTCATGATGGTAGGGAAGAGTTCCATTGAACACATCCTACACTCCCATTACCGTGCGATAACGGATATCAACTGGCACACGTCAGAGCCAGACACAGTATCTAGTATCGGTATCGATTCATGGGTCTGGTCCTGGGACCTTCGGGAACCGCGGAAGCCAGTGATGGGTAAAGAATAGTCCCTGTGTGTTAGAAGTTGCTAATATCATTCATCCCTAGGGCTTTGTGCATTCAACTGTAAGAATTCCTGAACCAATCGACTGCTTTTCTAACATTATCGCAGCCGGAGGCACACAAGTCAAATGGAATCGCCAGGACCCGCACGTGCTTGCCTCTTCGCATACGGACGAGGTTCTCATTTGGGACCGTCGAGTTAGTCGGCTAGTTCTGCTTCAGCTTTACCGTTTCTAACGTTGAATGTACAGAAAGGCTCCCTCCCTACTGCTCGCATTCGTGCTCACAATGCCAAGATATATGGCATCGACTGGGCACACGGCCGAATGCATGACTTGGTCACATGTTCTCTGGACAAGACGATCAAAGTGTGGAATGTTCAGGACTCCTCGACCTCCGACTTTCCTCGGACTGGGTCTGGCTTTCAAAAAAGCTACAAACAATTATCCCAGCCCTTGACCACGATCACGACGCGTTATCCCGTATGGAGAGCACGCGATTTACCATTTGGAAGTGGTATACTAAGTTTACCCCAAAGAGGCGAAACAGCTCTTGAAATGTGGGTGACTGGCAACGACGTGGTTCCGGTCGAGGTATTTGAGGGGCATACAGATGTAGTGAAAGAATTTGTCTGGAGAAAGGGTGGTTTGGGTATGTATTTGCTTACTTTCTGATCGTTTTTTGATGGCCGCTGTGTTTTTACAGAGGGAGCCGAGTACCAACTGATCACTTGGTCTAAAGACCGGACTCTGAGGTTTTGGCCCGTGGATTCAGAGACTATGGAGGCAGGCGCATCCTTGACATCTACTAAACGAGTGCTCACCATGCTACCCTAGAAAGCTGGATATACTCCTGGGTCGTTCAAAATACCAGCGCAATCACGCTTATTTAACGACTCTGGAAGATCACACCAGTCATTCAGACATGCTCCAGAAGTATCGGACTCGCGACCGGCGCTGTCTGCCCCAATCGGCTCACGAAGTATACTGGCGGAGGTGCGTGCGGGACCGCCACCCGTTTCCGGGATAAAGAAACCTGCGAATCCTGTGCTGCAACCCCATCATGGAAGTGCTGCTAGGGGCAAGGGCATGTTGTTATTCGATCCAGGATCGTCTGCAGCCCAACACCAAATGCACTTTCGTTATCCGCAGGCTATCAGCGAGACGCTTCAAACTCGTATTCGACACGACCAAGGCGAAAGCCAGAGTCAAACACTGCAATCGGATAAACTACCCATCGCAACCCCGAGCACGAATATGACGATGTCGCGAGGTCCGAAGAGCGCTCGGGTGGGTATGGACGCATTCACGTGGTTGTCAAGTGTTCGAGTTGGAGGGCCAAGGGATGAAAGTCCTGGCAGAGACAGTGGGGTGAGCAGTGGGTCAAGATCGAGAACATCGTATGGAAAGGATGGTGACACTTCAAGAGGTCAAGGGCAAAAGAGGAAAAGAAGTGAGAGTCGAGGCAGGGAAGGAAAGGAGGTCGAAGGTACTCAGACTTTACCTGACGAGTAAGAATCCTTCCACCAATTATAAATCAGCGCTGACGAACGCAGAATCACAACGGTGCTCACCAAACTTTCTACTTCGAAAATTCGTCTCGAGAAAGTAAGACTTACATTGTCTTCCATCACTTCAACTTACTTTTGTTAGCACGATCTCACGAAAAAGCGGACTTGTACGTTGGGTCTTCATGGCCCCTGGGGGGAGTCGTCTTCGGTCTTTATCCGCATTTCCTTCCGGTTTCCCAAAAATTATCCCCATGCACCTCACCCTGAGGGCACACCTGAAATTGATCTCGAGCGTAACCCGTTGATCTCTATGCAAAACCGAGCCTTCATGCTTCGGCGTCTCAAGACTATTAGGGAACGCCGACGACCATGTCTCGAAGCTTGCCTCAGGTTTTTGTTGTTTGGGGATGAGAACGAACAGGTGGGGATTCCGGTGGACATGAGATCGGAGTCATCTTCGGAAGATGACGAGGACCCAAACACGAGAAAATCTAGGGATATCACGGTCTCGCTATTGAGAAACAATAAGAACTTGGCGGAGCCAAGGACCTCGCAGGGCGTTTTTGGTCCCAATGGCAAGTCGTTTGTTCTTGCTCCACTACTTTACATTGAAAACATCTTGGACAGGTGAATTGATATGTTTCTTTAGAGCCACGCCTCGCATAGTCCGTACCCATCAAATCGGTGGGGAGAATGAACTTCCAAACTCTCCAGCGACTGCTCCACGTTCCGCGCAATTTTACCAGTCCCCCGCTTCGTTCTCGGATGCCATCCGCCGTCTTTCACTTGCTGCTACAGACCAACGTCCGGAAGCGGACTCTCGACGACCGGGAGACACCGAACATACATTGCGCATCATGACCAACCTTCTCACATTCTCCCAGCGAAAGGCACAGCGTGACTTTGGTTTTGAGACAACGGACGACACTGTCACCGACGATCCGGGCAGCAACATTCCCATGATTCCTACACATCTCAGCACTGTCTTCATCAAGGTATCAAAGGAACCATTGCTTGCGAGACGAAAGGTTGCCGCGGCATATATCTTCCATGCAGGTACACTAGAAGATTTGTGTCGTTTCAATGCTAATATCGCAAGGGAGCACGGACAATTTGTGCACGAGAGAATGTTTTTGACGCTCCAAAGCCTATTTCCTGCTCATGCGGCAACACGGGATGTCTTTGGTGTGGTTTCTCGCCGAATTATTAAACAAATGTCGGTACGTTTGAAAACGTTATCAGGATGTGATTCACTGTGTTGCATAGGCATACCGAATTGTGCACAACCCGTGACGTGCAGATGCTTGCCATGTTAGCTGTGGTACTTTTGAAAGCATATGTCTCATCTGGAGAACAACGTGAGCGGTTTCGACGCTCAGCTGTGACGCGGTGTTTAGCGATTGAGCAGCTACTGTCTCTCACACGCCTTCCACCAAAGAAGTCTCGCCAATTGTCTCCAAGAATGAGGGCGACTATTTTAGTTTA
>JBBPOH010000079.1:0-23509 GCA_038091335.1 Phylloporus arenicola | reverse complement strand
GAGCTGAGCTTGGGTATTGTAGTCTTGAACGTCAAGGGTGCGTATCGCACGGGGTATGCGGTGTTGGGCGCGACGGTGCTTTCGACGGTGTATCTTGTGTGGTTTTGAGGGTCATCGGTTTGTCTATATGGACACGGATTTGTGATTTTTTTGAGCTTTGAAAATAAAATTTGGAATTCCTGGACCCGTCCAAGCACGGTTTCATAATGATAAGAAATATACAACGGTTTGACACTCGCACCAACGGAACAAAAAAAAAAAAAACAAAGCGTTCATGGCAAAAGGACTTTGATAATCGCGTCGGCGCCTATCTATTCCATATCCAAGAGAACGATGATGGAATGAATGACGTTTCCAAACGTCAACTTGAAACGCAAACAGTGCAGTATTTCTCCATTCCCCCATGGCAGCTGATGATTGCTGCATTCTCAACCAGCGACGAAAAATAGAAAGTGATAAACTGCACTGAGGACTACCGAGAAAGACTATCCGTTGTGGTACCATAACAGAGGACGAGATACGATACCGATTCCCTCGTATAATCCGAGTCCGATATCCGATCTCATCAATTAATGACCACTGTCACATGCGCCCACACAGCCTGGATAATGACTGCAACGCTTGGCAGAACAAAGCAGGCAGTCTGCCTGGTCCTACAGGACAAAACAGTGTCCACAATCCCATCTCGGTCGAACAAAGGGAATGGGTGGTCCTTCCGCGATATAAAAGGCATCCCGGTGAGACACGCAGCTCTATCGCCTCGCGTCCAAACGACCGACCGAGATACTTTGCTACCCCCTCCAAGTCAATGTCTGAAAGTGGTAAGTTGCCGTGCGGCTCTGCGTCCTTGTCTCATTTGAGATCCTAGTACCTACCACACCCACCGTTCCCCGCGCCTTGCAGTACCCCTTCCCGGCTATCCTGGACCCGGTGCTGGTCCCCCAAGGCTGCTACCCCATCGAAGTCGCCCAATATTGGCGCGGCGAATTTAGGCCTCGCCAGCCCCTCCCCCTCCACTGGTCCATCATCGTCCGCACTTCGGCCGCACGGGGCAACATCCACGAAATCGTAGGCGACACAGACACATACGCGACGCAGGACCGCTTCGACATCCCGCTCCAGCAAGGCGAAGAATGGCGTGGAAGCCACGTCATCGGGTATGTCGCCGCGGCGCAGATGGACGACTTGCTCAACCGCGTTGCACTCGTGCCGGTCGTCCGCCATCGGCTGAGCTGGAACTGCCAGAACTGGGTCTACGAGACGCTCAAGGAACTGAGCGGGCCTGAGTTGTATACGGACGTGGCGGGCGCGAATGTGACGTTTGAGGCGCTGCAGACGCACATGATGTGTCTCTTGGATGCCTGGGAGGCGGGGGACATCTAGACGGAAAATGTTGTTTGACGATGAAGAACTGTTGATGAACTTGAAAGTACCGTGTTGTCTCGTATTGTTATCGTAACTATTTTCGCCGAAAGATCGTTCAGAGTGAGGTCAAGGAATCGACTGTAATCATGTTCTACTATGCGATGGTTCTTGGATATAGCCCGGTCCCGTGCTCATGAAATAATGGATTAGTGTCCTGCGCCGATGGTAGGGGTCCCGGTGTTGCCAACATAGCCATGAATCTGAACCGCACACTGTACGGAGGGAAGGTCAAATCAAGCTTGGAAGCTGGAAGTACAGTACCAGTATGGCATTGATCTGACAGGTCCACGTTCAGGCGTCCTCGGGAACTCCCTTGCGTACCATCAGAACCCGACGAGTGACTCGAAAAAGTCGTGTTGTGGACTATGCGTATTGTGGATTATGAAATTGTCCATGCGTACCGCGATTACAACGCCACCAAAGCGTCAAACCACAATCTGGTTGACCACAACAAAGGAATCCCCCTGGTGTGCTGAAAGAACATGCATCCAAAGCCAACAAAGCGGATGGACGTTCTTGGGGTATAAAGCTGCGGGTATTTCGACACCAGAGGACAGCACATTCGATATCCTCATATTCAATTGCAACCACACCTACCTCTCACATACGTTATCACAAGAAATCATGTCTGAAGACGGTGAGTCGCCGCTCGCGCTGGCCTTGATGCCGTCTTCTCATCAGCCTTTGGTTTCCGTTACAGGGTGTCCTTTCCAGACGATCCTTGAGCCCGTACAGGTGCCAGAGGGCTGTTACCCGATCGAAGTCGTCCAGTTCTGGCGCGGCAAGTACACCCAGAATACGCCTCTTCCCCTCCACTGGGCCATCTTCATCCGCACCTCCGCCCACCGCGGAAACAGACACGAGATCGTCGGCAACACAGAAACGTACGCGACGCAAGACAAATTCGACGTCTCCTTAGACGAGACCGATGATTGGCGGGGGAGCCACGTCGTCGGGTATGTTGCGCCAGAGCGGGTGGACGATTTTCTCAACCGCATCGCACTCGTGCGCGTCGTGCGCAACCGATGGACCTGGAACTGCCAGAACTGGGTGTACGAGGCGCTCCAGGGGCTTCGTTATCCCGGTCTGTATACAGACGAGGACATGACCCTTGGATCACTGCAAACACAGATGTCTTGTCTCTTGGAAGCCTGGGAATTGGGGGAAATCTGAGTGGATCAATCCCTCGGGACGTGGGGATGTTTACAATGAACAAACCCACTGGTGGTTGAATGTAAAATGTGACTGCAAGGATGTAGCCGTGTTTGTGAAATAGATTGTTGCTTTTGTACTACGCATCGGCTGAAAACTGCCTCGAGGGTTAATTGAGATGATGTTGCTATGAGCTTGACCAAGGGGTTGAAATACATCTCCACCGACCACGTCCGAGTTGGATCAAGGCATCGCATATCGCAAGAACCTGCAATATCGAGGTGTTCCACACCATGCGTCTTCAAGGCGAGGCTGATCACGGGTTCAAATTGTCATAACTAGCATCGACGGCACCTATCAAGTAAAGAATCAACAAGCTGCAATTCGCTAAACATCATGTCGTGATATCCTGCGGCAATCCGGATTATGTCAAACATATCCACAATCTGGAAGAGAGATCAATAAGTCCATTATACTATGGTGTCAAGATCCAAATGGTATACTTAATATTCAAAGACTTCTTATCCGCCATAGTCTGCGTGGCGTCCAAGAATCGTTTCCCGAACAGGTCCCTTCACCAGCAACGGCCAGAGTTAGTCGGAATTGGCAGCGAGCCACTCGAACCTCACTACATTTTTATCCTGGGGAGCCACGCTACGGATTCCTTTATCTTCTTGATTCGATTTGGAAGAAGAAGCTTTTTTATATGAGCGCGAGTTTAACGTAGTGTTGCAGAAGGGTTCGCCGACGACAATGGCAAGGCCGCTTCTCGTCCGTAGACGCAAGCGTAAACGTTGCATGTTTCCTTACTGGTACCGAGATTCCAACTCTGGTCGCAGAACACACTCCCTGCAGCGTCTGCAGCGAACACAGGCGACACCAATGCACGGGCCAGGTGGAACAGTAGCGCAAGTCAAGTTCAAGGCATGAAAAGAGTGGTGCTGGAAACGTTTCGGCCAAAAGACGCGGAGCAAAGAGCTTCAAGGAAAAGTCCGATGGCCTTTTCATTGAATCGCTCTGGATTCCGCTCGATCGGTACATACTCTACCAAAGCCACTCAAGCGACGGTTTGACTTCAAATTGTACAGTAATCATTTGCGCGTCCCAGAGCTAGCTCATTCTTGTGCAACGTTTTACACATTTTCGTACCCCATGTCCTCTGCAATAATCGCCGCCGCTTTCTCCCCGATCAACAACGCAGTTGAATATGTGTTCTACAATAAAGGAAAAACCAATCATCGGCAACCCCGTCATGAAACGCGACATGCGCATGTGACTTACGTTGCCAACATTGGAAGGGCATATGGACAAGTCTAGTAGGCCCATGAGCAAGACACAGCACAAGCACGGGCATTGACACCAACCTGCGACCTTGAGACCTTCTACCCCATACACATTCAGTCGCGCATCGACTACACCGCCTTGGTTTCGGGGTTTCATCGCACATGTCCCAAGCTACATAAATGTGTCTAGCAATGATACTTGAAGGTGGCGATAGGAACTTACCGGGTGCAGGGTTGACATTGCTACATCCATTGTACTCCGTAAAAGCATCGAGAGAGGTCTGAGAAAAGTGACTCACCCGCATCGCGATGGAACCTCACGATGGCCTCATTGTCTGCATCCGAGTACACGATATCTGGTGCATCGATGGGCACAGGATCATCTGTCTCTTTGCACGCCGCAGGACTACCAGCGGGAAACTTGGGATGATACGCAGCAACCTCACCCCGATACGCGGGCATACGCCTGATAAGCTCTCGTGTGAATTTGTACCATAACGTCAACTGCGCGATATCGCCTTCCCTGGTGACTTAGTGATCAGTCGCATGAGGAAGCGCGTAATGCAGAGAAGCCCACTTGGCAAGAAAATTAGTATGGAAGTCCAGAAAGTCCAACTTGTCCCCAGATGTGACGTGGACGCTACCAATGGAATCTGGGTACGACTTAAAAAGCAATATGTCAAGGTGAGAGATGAAACAGCGTTCTCCTTACAAGATAGTAGATCACAGATAGCAATTTCTGGTCAGGCGATGGCGAGAGTGGGAAACTAGTGAAAGAGGAGATGGTCAATGATTGGCGAATCCGAGATGCGAATCCAGCGTACCCAGCAAACGGGATGAGAATAGACATGGGCTTGTCTGGATAGTGCTTGAAGAATGTCTCCCACCTCTGTTGTAACGCGGGATCAGCGGATGCCAATTGTGCTTCTGACGCACGCAGTTTCAGAAGGGCTACAATCCCACTGAAATGAAGTTATTCAGCAACCAATGCAGTGGAATATATATACGGGCGAACCTGTGAGCAACTTTCCCTGTTCCATTCTCCTTCCACTGTTCGTTCAGTTGAGCTAACAACAACGCTGGTAAGTATGTATGACACATGATAACGCGGCGTAGGATGCCCACCATTGATTGTTTCTGGATTACCCCAAATATAATCCATCGTCTCAGTCTCATTCGACGCATAGAACACTGGACAGGCTCCGAGGTGGTCTGAAACGATACTTGTCTTTTGATACGGAACCGTCTCAACATGCAGCACCTACCCAGATAATTTTCACCAACACCAGGCAAATCAACCTGGATATGTATGTTGTTCTTTTCGAGCACAGACCGCGCACCAATTCCAGATCTCTCTAAGATCGCTGGAGAACCAAGTGTGCCAGCAGAAACAACAACCAATTTGTTTGCCTTCACTGTAACGAGCTCGCTATTTGCCCCTGGTGATGATTTCTCGTCCGGTCCCATATACTCGACGCCGGCAGCTCGTCCATTCCTATCATTGGATTCAGTCGAGTAATATCTCATACTGCCGGCCTAACGTACTCCACGATGACGCGTTTAACACGTTTCCCGACCATGATGGTCAAATTGGGGTTGTCTCTGTGCGGGTACAAGTATTGAGACACAGGATCAGAGCGCCTTCCGGTGACGGGGTCGATGTAGCTGAGTTGTTGAGAATTAGCCAGCGAAGACACATCGTTTTCAATGCTTACTGATACGCAGGCTGATGTCGTTAGTCAACCCATCAACTACATAATTCACAACACTCACGCTATATGCATTCGCGGTCACAAAGTCGTTGTTGTCATCGACGTGTGGACGGTCCGGGTCGTATGCCCTCCCCACGTCCAGGAATTGGCTACTCACGTCAAAGTCAAAACCTCCAGCCGATATCTGGATTGGTCCAGAGTAGCCATGCACACTTGATCTGTCAGATATAGGATTGAAAGTTTCGAGCTATACATATTATTAATTGTTGTTTGAAGTTATTACATCTCGACGTGCTCACCTTTTTAATGAAGGGAAGGAGCTCATGGAAGCTCCATCCTTCATTGTCGAGTGCGGCCCAATCATCATAATCCGATGCAGCGCCCCGTACGTACAACATAACTATACCCATGAGTCAGTGGCAGCCATGACAGAGACCAAGAACGAGGTGAAATATGGATCATCACGAAGAAATGGAATATGAGATGGCAGCCTCCCCGTTTGAGACTCACAATTAACAGCGGAGCCACCACCCACACTCTGACCGCATGCAACGACAGGACGGCGCCCATTGACGTGTGCGCTTGGCTCGCCAATGTAGCGTGCGATGGTTGTGCTATCAGGGAGGAGATGCTCAACATATCTGCATGGCTGGATATTGCGAGGTACATCGCGAGAGTGCTGGCCACTCTCGAGGACGAGAATCGTCAGCGAGGGGTCCATGGAAGCCAACCGACCTGCGACGACACACGCAGTCGTTCCGCCTGTCGCTGAATGAGTAACGGGAGTTACAACTACTGGAGAAACTTGCCGCCAACAAAGACGATGTCAAACACTTGGGACATAATCTGCAAAGTTCGAGGTACAAACAGCGAAAGAAGGCAAAGCAGACAATTGGAAGGGATCGAGGCTGGAGGTGTTTATATACATTTCGCCAGTTAAAAGGCCGGACAAAAGTGGTGAATCAGATACTGATTGGCGCATTGAGAGAGTCGCCGTAGTGGAAATGAAGCATAGTGGCATTACATCTGCTATCAACGCCCGATACGGAGCACTTGTGCTCCACGTTAATATCAGTAATCTCAGCAGAGGAGAGTGACCTGCTGCGAACAGATGGGTGAGAGAAATGGACACTGGACATGTCCGAATGAGTGCTCGGCTAAGCTCAGACGACGTCGTCTCACCGTTGCTTCAGTTGCCCCGTCACTGTGAAGTGCAAGATTGGACATGATTAAAGTAGTAGCCTGAACATGCCAGGCTCGAGTAAGGCATATAAATATCAAAAGCTTGAGAAACAACTGCAAGATGATGGGAATCGGATATACATAGTACAACCCGGAGTGTTGCCAGCCACTGAGGCTGGCACACTCGGGGTTTAGTTACAAGTGGCTAGGCGCAATAAATAAATCCTCTGCAATAATCGCTGCCGCCTTTTCCCCGATCAGCAAAGTGGTCGAGTACGTGTTCTACGAGGAAGGCATGAATCGTCAACGAACACGAAATGAGTTACGAGTGTGACATACGTTTCCGACATTGGTAGGACATATAGACAAGTCTAACGACCACCGTGATCAGGGCGATACGGATGATTGCTTAGTACCTTTACGTACCTGCGACCTTGAGATCTTCCACCCCATATACGTTCAGTCGTGCGTCGACCACACCGCCTTGGTTTCGGGGTTTCATCGCACATGTCCCAAGCTAGATAAAGCCGTCTATCAATGAGAATCAAATAACTGGTCTATATGGCAACTGACCGAGTGAAAGGTCGTGCTGACTACAATGATCGTCATGGAAGGGTTCAACAAACAGATCGAAAGAGGGAGATCTGACAATGTGACTCACCCGAATCACGAAGGAAGTCCACAATAGCATCATCGTCTGCGTCAGAGTACACGATATCGAGTGCATCGATGAGCGCGGGTACATCATTTTCTTTGCATGCTGCAGCACTCCCGACAGGAAACTTGGGATGAAAGGCAGCGACCTCCCCTTGGTAAGGGGGCATACGCCTGGTGAGCTCGCGGGTGAATTTGTACGATAGAGCTAACTGTGCTATATCGCCTTCCCTTGTAATTAGGCGTATGAGCGCAACGCACAACACAATGAATGTGCGGAACGTACTTCGCAAGGAAACCAGTGTCAAAGTCTGGGGGAGAGTCTAGGTCATCGCCAGACGTGATGTGGACACTACCAGTCGACTCTGCGTACGGCTAGAATGTCCAATGTCAAGACGGGCGATGGAGCACATGGTATTAACATTTCCTTACAATGTAGTAGGACACGCGGACGATTTTCCGGTCGAGTGAGAGTGGAACATACGATCGAAAACTGGTCAAAGGATCAGCGGTGAAGATACAAGGCCGCAATGTGATCGTGACATACCCAGCGAATGGGAAACAAACGGACATGGGCTTGTCTGGGTTGGGCTTGAAGAATGTCTCCCATCTCTGTCGTAACGCGGGATGGGCGGATAACAACTGCGCTTCTGTCGGACGCAGCTTCAAAAGAGCCGCAATCCCACTGAGACGAGGTTCGTTAGCAATCCACTGCAGCGAGCGAAACGGGGTGACAAACCAGTGAGCAACTTTCCCTCTTCCATTTTTCTCCCATTCCTTTACTTCAGCTGACAATCGAATTATATACATTTGTGAGACAGGATTGAATGATTTGCCTACCATTCATCGCTTCTGGGTCATCCCAGATATCTTCCATTATTTCAGATTCGTTTGATGCATAAAACAACACAGACGCATTGGGGTGGTCTGGAATGTTACTCATGTCATTTGGAACAACGATACCTCAACATACCTGACCTACCTTGATAATTTTCACCAACTCCAGGCAGATCAACCTCGAGATGGATGTTATTCCTCTCGAGCACAGACCGCGCACCGATCCCCGACCTCTCTAAAATTGCGGGGGAGCCGAATGCACCAGCAGAAACGACTATCAGCCTGTTGGCCTTTACTGTAACAAGCTTGCTCTCCGCCGCTTGCTCGTTTGAAATATACTCCACACCGACAGCACGACCATTCCTATTACTTATATCAGTTGATTAATATGAAACAATTATTGTGTAACATGCTCGATTATGACGCGTTTGACGCGTTTTCCGACCAATATGGTCAAATTTGGGTTGTCCGCATGTGGGTACAGGTATCGAGATGCAGCATCGGAGCGCCTTCCAGTGACGGGGTCGACATAGCTGTTTTGTTGAGGATTAGACACAAATTCTTGAATGAGCTGGACACTTACAGATAACTTGGCTAGTGAACCAGATGGGTAAGTTCATCATCTCTCTCTACTAAAGAGAATACGCACGCTATATGCATTCGGGGTCTTGAAATCGTTATTATCATCGACCTGCGGACGGTCCGGATCGTAGAGTTTCCCGACGTTGAGGAATTGACTACCGATGCCAAAGCTGACGCCACCCTTAGATACCTGAATAGGTCCCGAGTAGCCGTGTGTAATTGATCTCTCAGGTATCGGATTGAATGTTTCGAGCTGAATATATATTCTGACTTGACTCAAGCTATTACATCGCGAGAGTGTTTACCTTTTTAATGAAAGGAAGGAGTTCATCGAAGCTCCAGCCTTTGTTGCCGAACGCGGCCCAACCATCGTAGTCCGATGCAGCGCCCCGTGCATACAACATGACTGTAACAAAAAACCAAAACAAAGAACGTGGTGAGCTAACAAACGGATGAGGTAACGGGTTGTGGCTTGCAACTCACAATTAACTGCGGAACCACCTCCCACGGTCCTGCCACATGGAACAACAAGTGCGCGTCCGTTGAGGAATGCGCTTGGTTTGGCAATGTAACGAGAGATAGTTGTGCTATTCGGAGCGAGATGTTCCCGGAATCTGCAAGGCTGAAAGTGGCGAGGGACATCGCGAGAGTGCTGGCCACTCTCGAGGACGAGGACCTTCAGCGAGGGGTCTGCGGAGGCTAATCTGCCTGCAATAACACACGCCGTCGTTCCACCTGTTCAAGTTGGATAAGCAAAGCGTTAGCAAGCATCGGGAACAAACCTACCTCCCGCAAAAATGATGTCGAATGCTTGAGACATGAATGTTGCTAATGTTCAATATTACAATTGTGAAAGAGGATGCAAAACGAACAAGTAGTTAGGCGTGAAAGTGGTACGACCTTATACCACTGCCGGTGATCGGAGCCTGGGCTGTGTATTTTGTCGATGACATGGCCGCAACAATGGTAGCCTGTGTACTTGAAGCGGAGGCACGAAGCGGCACAGCACACGTGAAGTCTGCGCGTTTGAATTCGGTTCTGACTGAATCTGGCGTGGCCTTAGCGAGCCCAAAGACTACACATTCTGTTTCCAAAAAAAAGGAAGTGACTGTCTAAGCGTCGCATAAGCCATCATCAACCAATAGGAAGGCTTGCTCACTTACGAGACAATATTGAAACGCGCCGTCCATTTCGACGGCTTTGTAGTACAGTCGACTCCCTTGTAACGAATACCAGGTAAAACGAATACTCCCTTATTACCTTGCTGACAGCAAGGTCATATATTTACTTGCTTCAACTGCAGATTCAGAATACGAGCAAACAGATGCCATTTAGAGCAATGGGGTTGCATTGGATTCCAGGTTCTTCCTGGATTACGTAGAGATTTCGTGTGACTTAAGCTTCAAGCTAAGATGAAGACCCCTAATTGTTCCTTATGCTGCTCCCTAATTGTCTGGTCGTGTTCGACCGTTTCACTTTCTGCAAGGTGCGCATTCGGCATGTCACTCAAGGAGAGATTGTCATCTGTCGGTTGATAGAACCTCTCATACACGATTCTTCCACAGACTCAGATGATTCATTCGCCTTAGATGTTGGGGAGAACCAACATGTTATCGGAGATGTTGTGCGTGACGTTGACGTTTGCAGGTTTGAGGAAGGGTATGCCGATGTACATATCTATCATGACAACAAAGAGGTGTACGATCCGGATCGTCACCAGAAACCCTTTGTTGTGATGCTGCATTATCCTCGTGGTTCAACACGTCGATCACGAATTCGGAACTGTGATGTTCCCCATTTGAGAGAAGTGGTTGATGGGTGAGACTGCCTTTCGCGCGTTCATTTCCACTAACTATTTTAAAGTATGATAGATTCGGAATTGTTTGAGGTTGACGTGGCGAGGGCATTCGGTTTTGCTCCCGAAACCGCATTGTTGGCAGAATCTTCACGTGGATTCCGATGAATTCAGGCAGTCAAGCAGTTCATTAGAGGTGATCACCAGTCATAGTTGTTCGCTAAACATTTGTTTTCATTATGTTTCGACACAGTTTCCCTTTTTTTTTTACCAAAACATCCGCTTCATTGCCTCTGCGCTCCGCTGTTATTGACACTCATTTAAAGATATTTCTACTTAAATGATTACTTCTTCCATCCACGCTTCGGATACTGCTTCTGTACAATCCTGAAAACAAGCCCCTCTGTCGTCAATCCCAATTTTCCTTGATGAATGTTTGCAGTGTGTGGAGACGTCGCTGGTAACGCGCATTGTACTGTTCGAAGTGACGTTCATTTACAAGACCATTGATGACAACGTCATTGAGCTCTACTATCTCCTCCTCGAGTTTTCTGTCAATTGTGCTCAGTTAAGAGATCGTGGTTTTGAAAGGGTGTACTTACTCTTTGACACATTCCCGTAGTGATTGAATGTCAGCCTTTCGAACATGGAGACAGAAGTTAGGAGCTGATGCGTGATGCATGGTGATGATGTAAGGTTTTTTCAGGGAGGAGTGGTCGTAGACAACTGTGTTGTCGTGGAAAACATACACCTTTGCATATTCATCGTCAAAATCGCATAGATTTTCATCACACACGAGATCGCCTTTGATGGTGACAACGCCACCGGAGACCAGTGTGAAACCTTCATCGGGGTCGTCACCTCCTGGATGAAGTAGCGGCTCCAGTAAGCAGCAGCTGATGCGTCCGGGCTCCTCATCGGACAACAGTCTGCCCTTTGCGAAAATGTCGTCTGAATAAAAAAGCATGCTGTTGGCGAGTTCTTGTGGCATGACGGTGGTCGTGAGCAAAAACAGAAAATAGGAGAAGGCTCCTAATGTGTGGTTGAAGTCTCACGACTATGGAATAACGAAACATGGGTCATATCGTCACTTGGACTCTGCATGCTTCACCTCGGACTCGAGCCTAGCGTGTAGACGCTTGTTAGCCTAAAGGTGTAATACATTAAGAACGACGCACAAGCTCTTTCTTCTTCTCTTCAACCTGGTCAAGTATCTCAGTGTCGTTGGATACAGACACACGAAAGCCAAACATACCTCAGACTTGAGCTTGTGTTGCAGCTCGGCATCGTGGCGTCATGCATATTCCTCTGTTACATGTCAAGTTAGTTCACGGGCTACCCTGCTGGTTTATCGGCATGTCGTTTACATAGACGCCCCCCGTCGAAAAAAAACTTACTGTGATCGTGAACAAGTTTGATTTGTTAGTACACAGTGCATTGTGCAACCTGCAACGTATAAGCTGTCAACATGATGGTGGACATACGAAAATAGAGATTTACAGACCAGAATCTGAGTGTTTGTTAACATGCTTCCGGTTGGGTTTCGTGGGGTGGGCCGTATTTGCCTTTGTAGTAGTCTTGTTTTGTTTTTGCAGCAAGAGAAAGAAGGCACACGTCTTCATTTTGCAAATCTGTTGATGGACATTGTGTGAACAGTTTGTTGTCGAAATCCCTGAGGAGACAGATGTCGTCCATTGTGCGACTCCGTGACAATGAAACATAGGTGTTGAATGGATTGAGAGAGAAATTGGGTGTACGACCAATGTTGACAATGACCTTGCCCAGAGTTTGACCTTGAGCTTTGCAGGTGTGATGCATAATTGCCGTCTGTGGACTGTCATGGACGGTTGTTTCCCAATCCGAAATTTGCCTGAAGCTGGAATTAACGGGATTTCTTTAGGGTTCAGCCCCGCAAGTGGCTGCAATTCTGTGAAATTGAGCTTGATCACAATGAAAGCTGGTGGAAAGCGAAGCTGCATTGTGTAAACTCCGTTTACCGCTGAGGGTGATAATGAAGGTTCCTGTTCATCCATGACGATGCGAGAAACCACTCCACGCAAACCGTTAGCGAGATTGGCTGCGGTTGCAAGATTTCGCGTGACCATTATATTCATTCCCTCTGCAACTCGAATTGAATGGGGCAAATGCCCTGTATGATCGAGAGAGAGAACAGCAATGCTGCGGCGTTCTGATGCTGACAACAAATGATTACGAACAGAATCTTCAGCCGGTGCGATAAACAATATTTTTCCTGAACTTTTGCAGTACTTCTTGATAGCAGCGTCGTTCCATTCATCCCGCACGCTATTTCGTGGAGTGATAAGCACCGCGTCATTCCAGGGTGGAACTCGAAAGTCGGGGATGACACATGCGGAATCCGTAAGGACTAACTTCCGAATGGACTTGATATCATCTGCTGTACACTTTCCGTGCTGGGTGCGTGTCAGAATCGCGTTCCACAGCGGATCCAAAACTCGCATTTGCTGTCGAAGTACAACAACAGTTGTAAACTGCTCATAGAGATTGCGTCCAATTGCAGCTAGAGAGGTTGGCTGCATGCTTGAGAACAATGCCTTACGAAGTTGTGCCACTGGAGGGAATTGATGAAAATCGCCGATTACAAGAGTAGATAGTCCTCCAAAAGGAATAGAGACATGTGTGGGTGATTCGCTTTGTCGCACGACGCTGACCACTTGAGATAATTGTGAGAGTAATTCTGTTGTTGCCTGACTTATTTCATCGATGCAAACAACGGTCTTGTTTAAATATTGTTGCGCCGCCGTTCACGCATTGAAGGTGATGGATTTATTGCCCACCCATCCGTCGGAGGGATGTGCCTCGCAGGTATTCCTACCCAAGAATGAACGGTTGTACCACCAATGAGACAAGCGGCGACACCCGTCGTCGCGGTGCGTGCGAACGATTGCGCCATGCCTAATTAAGATGGATAAATGTGTACATCGGTATGCACATTTCCGCCCCTACCTCTGTCAGAGAGGAACTGAATCAATGCCTGTAAAATCTTTGTTTTCCCTGTTCCACCCGGTCCAGTAATGATCATCAACAGCGGCTGATCGTCTGACTTTGGCAACAAACCGAGAAACAGGTTCTTGAGTATCGTAAACGCGATCGTTTGTTCTTCGTTTAGCTGTGTCTCACACTCTTGAGACTCAGAAAGTAATGGATCATTCAATAACACCTGTGCGTTCTCAAGTCCAGCACCTTCGTGAGAGACCTGCACTGAAACATTGCCTGAATCGATTTGTTGCTCATCATCAAATGATGAGCCTTTCCCAATCTCGGCTTCCTGTATCACTTTCATCCATTCAATAAGTTGACCCTTGTGGCGTTGTGATTCATGAGTTATGATTGGAATTGCTTCTGGCATGGTGCCTATCTACTGAAAAAAATTCACTTCTTCAGCTATGTTCATCGCTACCTTTGCATACAGCAATTCTCGGGAGCTTCTTGTGTCCTTCATCACGATTTCTACATCTTCAAGTTCGGCATCGGCATCTACTACGCCATCTTTGCCTCCTAACTCATTTGCGTCATGCTCTACTCTCTCATCAGGTTCGTCAGCATAAGAGACTCTTCTGTTTTCTTGCGCCTTGTCAGTGCAATCATAAAAGTATTGAATGTTATCTAACAAGCAAAGTTCTGCTTGAGATGCTTGATCATGCCACATTTGATACTTTTCGCAAAAAGAAACATCATCTGTTTTGAGATCATTGAGATTTCGCCATGGCGTCAGTAGAGCTAGAACGGAGGCGAAATATAGCGTAGGATTGTTACTGTCATTAGAACGAGGAAGCCATCGTCCAGAGAATGTCACCATCATTTCGTGGTCTCTCTTCCGCAGCACTCAATGTGAATGATTGTGCCCGGAGTCCGATAAGTAATGATAAACAGCATTTTGCCCTCTTATGTGAGGTGCCACAGCGTCATCTCCATCTTGTGATGATGTAGACTGTTCGTCATACGTATGGATTATAAAATCCAAATAGCTCATCTCCTCCAGATCAGTGCTTCTATCGGCATACTCTCGTATTTGGTCTCTCAAGCGTAGACGTCCTTGATCCATCTCCAACGTCGCCATTTCTTGATGTTGATCCTACGTGCATGTTCGAAAAAAAACATGTTCGATTGCAGGATCATGTAAGCACTCACCTCAGAGTCATGTCCGTTGAAGTACGCAAAATCAGATGAACGGCTCGTGTCCCTGAAAATGACCGTAAACATCAGTTCTGATACAAAACATTAACCTGAGCCTCACTCGTTCGACGATTGCAACGACGGCCAATTTTTCTTCAGCAAGAAAATGACGGAAGAAAAATAGATTGTAACAAAGTGATGTGAAATAAGACGATTGCCCCAGCCCATGATGTAACTCACTACTTCCGGAGCACTGAATTCCTGTTCTCGTGAGAGAGCATTTGCACATCGTTGCATTAACCTTCTGTTCATCTCCCGAACATTTGCAGTATTACTCCCGCCAGGCTCCCCTGTTCCAAATGCGTAACTCTTTGCCAACAGAGCAGAAACATTAGAAGAGTGTTGCTGATTCTTAGCTGCATAGGATGTGATATAAAAGCTAATGTCCTTCGTGTCTTCACCGTTCGTCAACAACTTGATGTCATGGTTCGCGCGCATATAAAGCATGAGTGATGGATTCCATGCATTCATTGCATCTATAGTAAAAAAATGTCAACATGAATAATAACAATGAACGAAGGCTGTGCGATACCTAGGGTTCATTGCGGATTCCAATTACCTGCTGAATCTACCCATGCTGCTTTAGCTAAAGGGAAAGGGGCTCGACGTTTGCACAACACTTTTCCGTTTACGTTCTTGAGGCATGCGACTGAACATTTGTGCATTTGAACAGCCCGGACAATCTGTGCGATCTGTCTTTCGCGTGCTCTGCCATCTTCATCAAAATTTGGATCGACAGGTCTAGAATAAGAGATGTTTCTTTCTTGAGGAACACGAGCCATCGTTTGTGGAGTAAGAAAATCATGATGAGCTCAGATATTGCGCGAAATATATTGAGCAACTCGTGAATGGAAGTCGTCCAACAACAGTAAACATTTCATTTCTACGTGCGTGGGCGCGCCACTCAACCACATTATCATGTGAAGGTGAAGAGTGCCGTGCCCTTGAGCTTCCACGGTGCCGATATAAGCTTCAACTGTGCCGAGCACCCCTTTCGTGCGACGCAAGTCTGCTCGTGGGTTAGGGGAAGAAATCCCAAAAACAACTTCCAACACGATTCGAACAATGAAATGGAAAAAAGATGCGGCTGCATAAGGATCGCTTGAAATGCGGCTTAGACGAGCTAGCCCATCCGGACCTCCTGATGGATCAAACCGGTCCAAATCAACTTCAGCACCTGTTAACACTTGTGCAATTGGATCGTGAATGTCTGCTGGATTGATGGTGATCCACAAAGAGGGCAGACATTTCAAGATCGTCATCCCCCATATCATGGATCGAATACCTGTAACAAAGGAACTGTAAATACACCAATAAACACAAACAACATTTGAGATTTACTTCTTCGTGATTCATCGGTACCCATCACTTTCGACCGTATAACAGACACATGCTTCTTCAGACGAGCAACTGCAGCATTTAATATCAGCTTCTTCTCTTGCTCTTCCTTACTACTGTCCAACAAGTCTTGAACACCAATATGTTGAAAATTTGTCTCATAACGAACAAAATCGCTTCTTTTGATCTGTAAGCAGGTGGATTGACATACTTGTCGCTTCTGCAGAACTCCAAACACCTGAAAAATAAAGTGAACATCCAGCCGAAAGCGCTGATCGAAATATTGCAGTGCCCACTGAGCGTGCTCTGCATACGAAATTTTGTGTGTTCTGCACACTTCGAATCCGCCAAAGCCATATGGGAATAAACACGGAAATGCGCCTAGCAGATGATTGGGTTCGTCCGCCGAACCCTCGTATTCCTCTCCTTCCTCGTTATGCCGAGCGTATTCATTGACAAAATCATGACCATAATGAACGATGTAGGATTCCCCATCGCTCTGAACCGTGTTCTGAAGCACGTGACTGAGAGAGTCCTGCTCAGTGACATCTCCCACTCCAGGATCGATAACCCCATACGCTTGAAGAGGAACAACATCACCTACAAAGCACGACATGAATAACATCCACAGATGAAGAATAGAGAGCAGGACCTTCAGAATCGTTATCATCCACTGCTTCTTCAACCTAGGGATCAACAGACTGAACATCCTCCAAACTTTCATCATCACGGGCACCGTCGCCTTCTTCGTCATCCACGTTGCCTGCATACCCTAAATGCTCCTTTTGCAAAACTGTGGCATCCTCGCATTCCCGCACCACAGACATTAAAACATCTGGAACAGCGTCATCCGGAAGTAATCATAGGTGCACTTTGGATAGTTTGATGTTGCGATAAAATGGATTGTTAGCTTGAAGAAAACGCAATGCAACATACACGCACATGCGGATGACGTTCAGAAACCCAGGCAGCGTGCAAGACCCGCCATGACGACCAACAATGGAAATCGCGACAGTAGCTGCCAGAACAGCTGGAGAATGAGGAAGGAGATTGCCTTTCACCATGGAAGCCACGTCGGTAGTATTGAGGCGATAGGACGACACATTCCCACGCAAACCTGAGTTAAACTTGGCGGAACCAGTAGAACGACCCAAAGAACGAGGATAGAGTTTGACGACATATGCTGCACAAAAGTAACGAGAGACAAGGATTTGCTCCGGTAAGGTCAACACAGAAAGTTCCACAGGGACATCTCCTAACCACAAGTTGTTCGCAAGAGACAAAACAGGAACCTTGAATTTCCGCAGGTCTTCCAGACAAGTGACACAGACGGTGGCAAACATACGGCCCCCACGACCATAAATTGCAGAAGTTTCGAACAACATGCCTTGATACAATTGGTGACGCGGATGACACATGAACAGCGCCAGAAGATCCTTGCGCTCGAAAGCATCAACATCCCATTCACGAGTGTTGCTGCTAAAAAACTCGCCAGCACAGATGGCACAAACGACCTGACGCACTGCTTCGTTTCCAGTGTGCACAAGAAACTCTTTGATCACATTAGTGCGAATCTCATCTCCTGCATCTTCTATAAATGATTCTGAATTGGTTTCATCGACTTCCTGCTCAGACAAGCGCCGGCGCTTCACATCGTCATGTCGGGTTTCTTCGCAACGCACGCACTTTGCATGATACTCCTCAAGAACAGCAGTCAAAAACTCGGGTTTCTCGCAGATAGATTGGACAAGCTGAGCCTGATTGCGTTTCTCTGCAGCCGTGAAGTTGCCTGAGCCCACCGTACGTATCAGCTCCTTCATGGCAAGACCTTCAACCGCAACATGAGGGTCCATAATCCACGACGCTGAAATGAACTGAGAATTCACGAGGTGAGTGTGCATAACACGACAGAATGACCAAAATCTCAGCCTCATATTTTTCTTAAGGGGTCAATGCCACTGCGCAACCGGAGGCTCCTATTCTTCACCCTTTTTCGCTACCACCATGTACAACTTGAACTATCCTGTTGACCTTAAGAAAAGCCCACTCTATGCAGCTTCCCCTGCTCTTCTCAACAACGTAACTTGGAAACCAGCGGCCACAGGACATGTTTTAGTCGACAAAGCGAATGATGAAGCTGCTGTTCTCGTCGCCATTGTCAACATTCATGACTACAAGCTGCAATGCGGCCCTGCAGGAAATCATTTCAAGCTCAAAACCGACGACAATGAAAAGCATAAGTCTATCAAACTCGAAAAGCAAAATTTCAGTTTTTCACCGGGCGGCCTGCAGACGCTAACTTCGCCAAGGATTTTCCGGAGATGGTGAACAACTTGACGAAGTTGCAAAACCAAGCGGGGATCGCCAAGGAACACCGTGACATGCTATTCCTGGACCCCTCGGGTACCATGGTCTGGTTTGCGAAATCAATCTTTGACGAACGAGTAAGTGAATGCGTCCCCTAACTGCGCAACAAACTCTAAACCATTCTAGGACGCTCCTGCAGTTGACCCGTCTGTCACTTACTTTGAAGACTTGGAAAAGAGCAAAGAGAGACCAGATCTTCCTGAAATTGATAACGACACGCTCCACTGGCCTATCCTCCCCGAGTTCCAGTATGACTTCGACCAAATCAAAACTATACACCGCGTAGTGCCCATACCCATCTGGGATGGCAAAACGTTCATAGAATTGGTGGACGCGAACGACACTCTATGAAATGCAACTGTTGAAGTGCAGTTCACCCTTCATCACACACCCCTTGCCTACCTCACGAAGCCACAAGACTTGTTCCACGCACAGATAAAGCAAGTGGACATTCTCAAAAAGTGCAAGACCACAGCAGCCTTGACCAGTTCAGACCCATGTGCAGGAAACATTTCTGCTATTAGAAAGTGCACTTGCGAGGACTCATATCCCCCTGAAGCCTTGACCTCTACGAAACGCAAGACAGCGCATGGAACAGAGAAAGCAAAAGGAAAAGAGTGGGAAACTATTGCGGTCGCTGACATGGCTCCAAAAACGCGCGCTCAGGACAGCGAAAACTGACTGTAAGCATACTTCAGATTCAACATAAACTGAAACTTAAAACGAAACAAGAGCAATACATATGTACAACAGCGAAAGAGACCCATGTATGATAGTGAGAGATGTAAATTACCTTGAGAGAATCAAGTAGCAGCGTTGTATCAGTTCCCATGCCTCCGTCAGCAAGGTTAAGGGAGGCACAGCCGACCCCTGGTAACATATACCTTTTTGGATATCCCGAGTTGGTATGCAGGAATTCTATACATAACGAATAACTCTCTTGTAACATATAATGAATAGCACTTTAGAGTAGCCAAAACGAATACATTTGTGAAATAGCTGCTGAATATGGACGTCTACATCTGCCTTTGGCAACTGTGATCCAAGGATCAACTTCTCACCAGCTTGACACATCATCATGAAACCACTTGCCCTTCTCAAAAAGGGTTTGGCGAAGCTCCATGACTTGGCACTGAAACACCAAATGCCGGCCTGGTACCATATCGGCGTACCACCCTAAGAATACCACAAAGGGAGAACAAAATGTCTCCGGTCCAACCACCACATCATATACCTCAAAGACATGGTACACGCGTGCCGCTCCCTAACAAGTGTCATGACCCTACACTGGCCCCGTGCTAACTGCACATGCACTGACTGCCAACATGGCAGACAAATGGGCTGCAAAAACCCGCACTGCTGTGCGTAGATCGCCCTGGATATTATTGGCACCCTAGACAACAAGTACTTCCCCCTCGAGTCCGATCTACTACCAGACAGACTGACACTCACCCACCACAGAAAAGAAAAAAATCATTGAGCAAAAGTAGAACGGGGTGACAAGGTCACTTTTGACCCCACCATCACAACACGAGACTCCCTAAGTGAATGCTTCCGGATTCTCGTTGACAACCTGGACGGCAACCTAGAACTAGCATCACACCTATGAAACCCCAGACTAGAACGAGGCCAGCGAGTTGCTGAAATCACCATATACACGGACAGCTCCTGCATCAACAACGGTAAAGCCGATGCCGCAAGTGGTGGAGGCATTTGGGTCACAGAGGACCACCCCCAGAACGCAGCCATCCGAGTACCGGGGGAAGAACAATCCAACCAAACTGCAGAGATCGCTGCAATCACTGTGGCCCTCCAGACAGCAGATCCAACAACACCACTCACCATAGCGTCTGATTCCAGATATGCCATTGACAGTCTGACAAAACACCTGGGCACCTGGGAGGACCATGGCTGGGTCGGAACCAAGAACCATTCCTGGTTCTAATCCGCCGCATACCATCTACGCTGCCGAGCGGCATCCACGAATTTTAAATGGGTCAAAGGCCACACTGGCATCGTTGGAAATGAGCAAGCAGACCGCCTAGCAAATGAAGGTGCCAGGAAGGTACTTCCCGACAATATTGACCTGACCATACCCAACAACTTCCAGCCCCGGGGCATGAAACTGTCCTGTATAATTCAAAAACTGGTATACCAGGCCCTACAACTACGAAAAACTGATTGCACACCATATACCAGAACGGCATTGACCAACCTCGACCTCGCACGCTATGCCATCAAAGACGTCACACTGGAAGAAGAAGTGGACACGTCACTCTGGCAAAACACATGACACCCCGACTTCCGTCAACCAGTACAGCAATTCCTGTACTGCGCCATGGTCAGATCCCTCCAGATTGGGGATTTCTGGTCCAAGATACCCACCTATGAACAACGCGCTGTGTGTGCACGATGCGGCCCAGCGGAAACAGAAACCCTGGAACACATACTTACCGAATGTTCGTCACCGGAACGACAAACCATCTGGAGACTAACCACCGCCATATGGCCCACCAACGACCAACGACTCCCACCCCACTATGGCACAATCCTAGGATGCGGAAACATAAACCCACCATGACAACGAGACCCCCCCACAGCCAAACAACGAGGCTCTGCGCGCCTCAGATGCATCCTACTTTCTGAGGCAGCATACCTCATATGGGTCCTCCGCTGCGAATGTGTCATTGGCAATAGGACCTACACAGCCCACGCCATCACCACTCGCTGATCCAACCTCATTACCGCACGACTCAATATTGACCGCAGACTGGCAAAGAGCAATAGAAAATCGTACTCTACTAACAAAGTACTCCACACCTGGTCCCTGGCAATACGTAATTATGCCACCCTGCCACCCGACTGGACAACCAACCTTGAGGTTTTAGTGGGTATCAACCTACCAAGGCCCCCTGATGAGACCAGGGACACCGGATAGCAAATGGAGCCCCACACCCCCTGCGTATGCAGGGTGTGCATAAGCACATTTTTCCTCGGACTGGAAGTCCACGTGACCTCTGCCTTAGTGTATTATGTAGGACTAGACTTGTCAGTTGCTACATGATAACAGCACTTGTCCAAAAAAAAAAAAAAGCTCCATGACCAGATACAAGATAGGAAGGCGAAGCTCACAGCCCATTTAAAGGCTGGCCAGCCTATTTCCGATGCGGACCAAGAATGGCTTGATGGCGATGGCAATCCCGTTGATGAAGACCGGGTGGTGGAGGCTTTGGACAGCGCATCTAATTATGAGTGCGCTGTCCAATGGCTGGGTTCTCGGGACCAGGAGGTTGTGGATAAGCTACAGAAGCTTGCAGGAGGGGGTGGAAAAGATGGCAAGGCCCCCTCAGCAAAGCATAAGCATAAGACAAATGAAACCCCCAAGTTTGTAGCATACTGAATTGCTTTGAAACTTAGGTCTGGGTATGGCAGAGTCCATAGAAAATACCAATTTGTCTTGCAAACTGCCTACTGTTGCTACCAATAATGCTCCCAAGAAGCAGAATGCAACATTTGTGCAACACATTGAAATATTGGATTGGTATCATGCCAATGGGTGTAACCAGTCAAAGACTCTAAGGCATTTCAAGGCTGCCTATCCAAGCCTTCGCCTATTGCAGCCACACGTCTCAATATGGCTTCAGTGTGAAGCCAAATGGTGTGCTGAGTATGAAGGGAGTACAAGTTCATCCCATGCGGCCAAAAGAATTTGCCAAACCCAGCACCCTGAAGTCACAGAGATGCTTGAGCTTTGGGTTTCCAAGGCCATGGCAGACAATCTGCTGCTCACAGGCGATGTTCTTCGCCAAAAATGGAAACACTTCGCTGACCTTGCTGGAGTCCCTGATGATGAATGTCTCAACCTTAGTGAGGGGTGGCTTAGCTGATTCAAAACACGAGTGGGTTTAAAGGGAGTGAAGAGACACGGAGAAGCTGCTTCTGCAGTCCCAGAGACTATTGAAAAGGAGCGGTTGCAGGTCCAAGAGATTATCAGAAAAGGAGGCTACCAGCAATGTAATGTCTTCAATCCTGATGAGACATCCTTTTTTTTTGCATAGGTTTTTTTTTGCAGCCACAAATCTAGTCTAAATACAATCAGACAGTATGCCACCTGATCGTGGACTATCTGACAAGCAGACTTTGGGAGTAAAGGGAAAAAAAATTGGCTCACATATCTGTTGATCACGAACGCAGATGGATCACAAAAACTGCCACCACTCATTATTGGAAAGGTGCAGACACCATGTGCATTCAAGGGCAAGACAAGCTTGCAGCTTGGGTTCCAGTACAAGAATGATGCGAAGGCTTGGATGACATGTGCCATTTATCAAGAGTGGTGTTACGATTTGTTCCTTCATCTGTACTTGGACTGTCTTTTTCTTTCTCACGATTACTCATCACTTACTCATAATTGTGCTTATCCTCCATAGCCTCCACATGACTCATTCCTTTGAATGACTCATTTCGATTACACCTCTTGTTCCATGTGATTGCATTGTGTTCTATGATTACTCATCGGACATCTCTTTAACCTGCCCTAAACCATTCTAGGGTGTATATAAACCTTTGTCTCTACCCATGCATTTCCTCACGCTTGATCTCCTCTCTTGTTGTTACGACTGGCTCGGGTAGAGTCGGTCGTAGCCTCTCAAGTGTGACGGGGAAGTCACAGGGTCAAGGGTTCAGTCACGGTGTATGACTAACCGGTGGACTCGGGCCTCGTGTTCTAATGACGACGAGGAGAGTGAGGCGAGCCTTGGAGTCTAATGCTTCCAAGGAGCTGACGAAGGTTACGACCTTTGTAGGTCGACAAGGGAGGAGAACGAAGAGCAACCGCTTCAAGGTAGCAGCAGGACCTCTAAGGGGGACAAGAGACGGGAGAAGGGGAAAATGTGCTTGTATTCTCGGTGTGCCAAGTAAGTGACAAGGTACAAGAGAGGAGATCAAGTGTAAGGAATATCCGTGAC
>JBBPOH010000078.1:0-23550 GCA_038091335.1 Phylloporus arenicola | reverse complement strand
GCCGAGAAAATGGCTTTCAAATGCACAGCAGGCGTCGAATACGAGGTGGATGTTACCATGAATGCAAAGGTCCTGTACTTATGTATGCATGGTAGTATTTCAACTTTAAAGGTACACCTTGAGCAAATCACACTGTGCTAACATAGCATCGCAGAGACGGTAGAATCCGTTGCACAGAAGAAGTTTTTTGACCTTCAACCACTTACACCCGGAAGTCAGTCGATTCGGTTCGGTACTTTGACTAATAGTGACGATCAAAAGTGCATGGATATTCTCTTCTCCGCACCCAGCTGAATCAAGTGTTCTTCAACCAACTGTTTGACGAAAGTATCAAGTTCCAGATCGAAATAGAAGGTCATCGTAAGTAAGGTTGCAGCTTTCGACAGTAATGTTAGACGCTCACGAGTGCAGATACGGAAACTGGCCCAGGCGTGTTAGAGACTGCATTAGCCTATACCCCGGCTTTGCGGATGGCCGATAATGCCATACTGTTCAAGTTCCTGGCTAAGAGCGTTGGAATAAAGCATGGTGTTATATCGAGTTTTATGGCGAAGCCCTGGGGAAATGTACGTGGTTTACCGCAGTCCTCACAATATGCCGAAAGTGACATATAGTTAGTTGCCTGGATGTAGCGGGTGAGCCATATACCGGGCGCATATTGCAGACAGACAAGTGTATAGTTTTGAAGGCATACTCATGTTTCGCTGCAAGATTCATCCGGGTCAAATATCTTCGCATATTCAAATCCTGGGTATCCTGACGGGCGCCCGGATGCCGCATTTGAGGATACCAAATTTATCTCACTTCATGGAGAGCAGTTCCTGGCAGGATTACTAGACGGATTACCAGATGGTAAGCTTGGATTTCAATGTTCGGGTCAACAAATCTTGAGATTCCATTCTCAGTGATGCCAATGGTAAGCTGGTACGCAGCCCATGAGTCCAGGCAATGCTTCATAAACCTTACAGCTTGTCCCCACTATCAATGGATATAAGCGCATTGTTGGAGGAGAGGCGTTTTGGGGCCCCAACGCAGTGACATATGGCTATGATGCGCGGGGGTGTTCAGTTCGCATCATATCGCCCCCCTCAGTCCCACCAGCAGCAACGAGATTTGAGATCCGAGTACCAGGAGCTGACATGAACCCATACTTTACTCTCAGTGCTATCTTCAGGTTGGGCTTGAGAGGTATCGAAAAACAAATGAAACTGACAGTACCACCTGTGAGCGCTTTGAAGAGCAAGCCTCCAGGAAAGAGGCAAGTGCTCGTCAGCTACTGATCTAGTGACTCGCTGTCTCAAAGATGAACCGATTAGGTGGTCATGCTGCCACGTTCACTGGAAGCGGCAACCACAAGGATGATGAGACAAGGGAGCGTTGCTCGCGAAGTCTTCGGCGACGACTTTGTCGAGCACTATGGCGGGACGAGAGAACATGAAGTATATCTGTGGAACCAAGCAGTGACCAACTGGGAGGGTAAGGACAATACCCCGCATGATGTGATTGCTCTGATTGTCATCTAGTGGAGAGATATCTCGAACTCGCGTAAGGGCCTGTAGCTGGATAATGTACTTGTATACTAATTACCCGCCTTGTGTACAGTATGGAACCATTTCAGAAAATGCGGGACATCCTATATCCAAGTTCAATCATATAATAAGAGTCACAGAAGATCGCACGCACTGCTGCTATCTGGCCGGGCAGGCTCGCCTCGGATATGAAAGAAGGAATCTTGCCGCTCGGAGTGCTGGAAGTAGCCATTCGCCACTCCACTCTTCCATCCTGTAGTTCAAGAAGGCTTTCCACAGCGACATATCTGCCCTTGATGCCCTTCTCTTCTACCTTTGCAAGCTCCTCGTCTGCGGATAAGTCGATGGGGATGGAGACGATTATTCTATGCACATACGGTTGGAAGAGATCGGAGGGCAGCGAGAGAAGATGATGACTTACCCCGACCTTGGAGAAGACTCGACCAAGTGAACAGTTTGGAGTACAGTAAAAACCCGCGGCGAGACAGGGGGCGGGAATGTATAGTAGAATGTCCAGATCGACTGTGTTTCAGATATACGTTTCACTTGGGCGACTTTCTTGATGGCCCCGACAAACCTAGTTAGTCGCAGATGTGAGTCATAGTGTAGATAAAGACGAAGCAATGTCGCACTCTTTCTCATTCTCTGCCTTGTTCACTCCAAGCTTTCCCCAGAATCCGTCAAATGTAGCATCGTCCTTTGTGTGTTCGCTAACTCGGCAGTGCCATGGAGCCCCGTCTGCAGGTCCCTTTGGGCGGGACAAAGTGAGGACTTTGCCCTTGACCAGCGTTTTTCCCTTCTTCCATGTCGCTGTCGAGTCTAGGAGCTCTTTTGCAAGCGCGATGAGCGTGTCCTCCGTGGGGACCTCTAGTCTCCTGAGCAAACGTCTGAGACACAACTATTTGCCTTCATACCTGCAGGCTTTAGCGCTGTGATACTGAGGTGGTAAGACATGATGACAGTACATGATTAGTATGGATTGGTCAAATAATCTGTAGGGCCAACTTCGTGGCAATGCCTGCTACGTATTTCTGTCTAAATTTACAACGTGCTTCATGTATTACTCTGCATTTAGTGCTCGTCCAGCTCGCCATTTACGATGGCGGTGTGCAGCAATGCATGACATAGAGCGACGTCTGTATAGCTAAGATCTATCAGCACTTACGCCCTTCCAAGCATTTGCATGTGTAATGTAGGAAAAGCATTGACCGACGACGAAAGACAATATGACAATAGAGAAGAGCTGGGCCCCAGCACACACCTGCTCATAGCGAAGACTGCGACATAGCGATCCATTGCCAGTGACATCACAAGCGAAAAAAATATGCGAACGGATTGCTGTTCGTCCCCCACCAACGAGATCTGGCCGTGGCCATCTACGATGCTGAGCAAACAAGGAACCGACATCCTAACAACATTTTCGGACTACGGACCTCCCATACAAAGGGGAAACAAAGAGCTAAAAGAAACAAAACGTTCAGTCACACACGGTTGATTTGATGCAACAACGTAAGCATCCGACAACTCGTCTTCGGGGTTGAGACGAACAGATTGTGAATAAAGTGAAGAAATGGTTGCTCGAAAGGAACCTATCCAATCCAAGCCAATGAGGACATCGGTAACCGGACGAGACCAAACAGAAGAACGAGCGAACTCGTCTCGAGCCATGGGGAAGGTATAACCATTATAACACGCCGCGATTGCGACTGATTGAAGACGATCGTACACCGTAGAGAAGGATCAAAGATTGCGACAACGTGAAGGCCGGGAAAATAGGCTCGATTCATTGTGAAGAGATGGAGAACGCCGGGCAATCAAATCCCCCCTCTACCGTGTGAAGAAAGTTCCTAACTGACAGTGGCTGCGCTAAGTTCTAAAATCGCTGCATAGCGCCCAAATAGTGAAAATCCTGTGTCGCACCCTAAAAACCCACTACTTACGTAGCGGGAATATAATGGCATTCGGCGACAACAGGCTCGCGTCATAAGCTTGGGGAAAGCCCAACATTCTTGAGGGCAGTGAGATTTACAAGCCCACAGTATCGGCTTCGGCCGAGAGCGGCCTCATCCCTTGGGAGCTTTTCACCACGGTTGAGAACGACACCGACAAATTTGCGATCCGTTCGCATCCATTTTTGCTTGTAAAATCGAACGTAACCTGGGACGGTGGCATATATAGTGTGATCACGGCCCATTGCGACCTACAGCAAGTAAATAGTGCGCGCAACGAGGGGAGAGGATAGCATACGTTTTGTCCAGGATGGAACTGGGTTCCGCGTTGGCGAACGATTATGTTGCCAGGGATGACATACTGATCTGGTCCAGGTCGGCGTGAGGACGTGAGGCTGAAAAGCAGACTTACCAGAGAATTTCTTGAGGCCCAGCCGCTTTCCAGGCGAGCCGCCGTGATTGCGCACGGTGCCTCCTGCACGTTTTGTCGCCGTGCGGATGGAACCTGTGAAGGGTGAGGCGGTGTGGTTGGCTGGAGAGGGAAAGTACGGACCCAGAAGGGAGAATGGACCAGCGATGAAAGCAGAAGGCATTGTTGCCACAGTGTGACCGCAAACAAGCGCCTCTTTATTTCCTGCCACCATCTTCACCGCAAAATGGTTCTCCTCGTCACATCCGACAATGAACACTTCCACGCCGACAAGGAAGTCGTCGAGCGCAGCGTGCTCATCAAAAACATGCTCGAAGGTAATCTCTCTTTTGCATACATCGCCCACTCATCCCTAGCTACTCTCCTACGCAACAGACGTCGGCGAGAGCGATCAGCCCATTCCGCTGCCAAACGTATCCTCCGGTGTGATCAAGAAGGTGATGATCAATTCATCGTTTGAGGGCACGTCGCCAGCCTTTGGCTGATCACCAACATGCAGGTCCTGGAGTACTGCGAACATCACCGTGGGGAGCCGCTTCCCAGTGCAGACTCTGACCAAAGTCAGGATGAGACACGCAAGCGCACGACCGACATCAGCGAGTGGGATCAAAAGTTTATCACCGTCGACCAGGAGATGCTGTTCGAGATCATCCTCGCTGCCAACTACCTCGACATCAAGTCGCTCTTGTGAGTGTCTCTCCCTTTTGTGTGACCATATGTCTCACCCCCTCTCAGGGATGTTGGGTGCAAAACTGTCGCAAACATGATCAAGGGAAAGACACCGGAGGAAATCCGTAAGCTCTTCAACATCGTCAACGACTTTACTCCAGAAGAAGAGGTGCGTACTTTACCGTGTGGTGGTCGGCAGTGTTGTACTGAGCGGCTTTGACCAGGCGCAAATCAAAAAGGAGAACGTGGGTAGCATCGTTTGTTTCCTAAGCATCGTTGCTGACGGCCTTGCAGGAATGGGCCGAGGATCGATGAGCGGCATTAGCAGTTGTAGAGTCTAACGTATTTCAATTCACTCTAGTGTTACCTTTCATTGCATTTGTTCAAGTTAATGGCTACACTGTCTTTGACCGATTTGCGTGACCGATTTACATAAGCCGAGAGACTTGTCCCCCTCCTCGTCAGCCCGAATGTCTCGCATTCCGGACATTCCTGGCTTTCGCGTCCCACCCAGTTCAGACCAAGAATTGTGGCTCAAGAGTCATGTGGCGAAGCTCTGCCAGCTTGATCACCATCGGTGCTTTCCATCTTTTTGTCCGGCCCTCCAGCCAGCTCAAGTCCTTCAGCTTCCCGGGAAGTCAGCCCATCAGCTTCTCCCTCAACCATCTGGCCGAGCTTGAACGCAGAGAGTACTTCAAACACTCGCTCTGTCGTGTTTCGCGTGGCTAAGGCACTCATACAGCTACTACGTGTGCGAGAAGTCAGACGGGGTTCGCGTCTTGTTCCTTTTGCAAACAGATCCTGCTGGAAGTCAGGTCGTTTATCTGGTATGTCTTTCTGTCGCGTTCCTTCCCGAGCTTGCCACACACTCTCTGCAGATTGACCGACACAATACCTACTACGAAGTTTCCGGATTCTGGTTTCCACATCCAGACAGACCCAGAGATTCGCTCACGGACACTATATTGGATGGAGAGCTTGTGGTGGATGTGGACCCTGCAAGCCACCAGGTATGCTCCAATTTCTCGATGCACACCCCAGACCAACTGGCTCTTACAGGAGACGCTTCGCTACTTGGCTTTTGATTGTCTCGTACTTGACAATGAAAATGTCATGTCTCGATCTCTTGACAAACGATTTTGGGTATGCTGATGTTGTGTCCGAGTATCCTTGCTGACCGTCCGAGCAGCGCTTGAAAGAGCGTTTCTATAAACCATGGTGCAAAGCCAGGGATCAATTTCCTCAGATGGCCGGCAGCATACCATTCGAGTAAGCGACTGTAGTGTTACCTTGGCTCGGTTCTTCACTCGGATTCAGCATTCAGGTCAAGGATATCAGTTTCTCCTATGGTATTGAGGATGTATTCCGACTAGTGATACCCAACCTACAACACGCCAACGACGGCCTCATTTATACATGTCGAGAGACCCCGTATATTCCAAGCACAGACCCAAATATGTATGTATGCCAGCAAAGGTTTATCGGACAAGGAGTATCCAATGCATTTCTCGTACAGATTGAAGTGGAAGCCTCCTTCGGAAAACTCGATAGACTTCAAGCTCGTTCTACGTTTCCCGCCATCAAAATCAGATTCGCCCAGACCCGAGTTCCATGCCAAGCCTTTTTTCGGCCTGCATGTGTTCTGTGGGGATGAAGGAGGTGAGCCAAAGTACGAGCTTTACGATTCGTTGTTTGTGGAAGACGAGGAATGGGAAAGGTGGGTATCCATTATGTGTGCTATCGACCATTGAACGATGATTGGCAGGATGAAGCTTTCCGGGGAACAAATTGACGATCGAATCGTTGAAGTGCACTGGGACCCTCAACTTGAACGGTGGCGGATGATGCGATTCAGAAACGACAAACCTAATGGGAATTTTCGCAAAGTCGTAGAAAACATCATTCAAAGCATTGCCGATGGCGTAGAGAAATCAACGGTTCGCTTCTTGCCTCGTGTATCTACCTCTTCTGACACGATTGATGTTAGCTCCTTGCTCGTTGCCCAGTCATTCGAAGCGCGTGGAAGTCACGTCTTGCTCAGCCACAACAAAGCGCGGGCCAACCAGTCCCAGTTCAGGCCGTGCCCAATGGTCGCGTCGCGCAAAACCCACAACCGGCTGTCCAACTTCGATATGGACCTATTGCTGTCTCGCGGTGGAGCAAAGCATCTGGCCCTGCAGTGTTTGCAGGCATGAAGAGATAGTGTGCTACCTTTGCTCAACATACCGTGTCAGGACTGACAGGGTCAAGTGTACCAACTAGCCGGCCACTCATTGCCTGTCGAATGTCTGGTGCACCCAGACGATCACTACCTAGGCGATGTTGCACCATGGGCCAGAGTTTGACTTTTGGAGATGTTCAGTCATGTCCAGAGTATCGTCGGCGCAGTGCTACTACATACCACTTAGCCGTATATATATTTCAAGTGAGTAGATCGTCTATACCCAGTCGATTGAGACGTATTCGAGAGCAAGAAGACGGGAAACGTGGACATGACAATCGTTACAGCCGTGATATAGGAAAGCAAGAGAGGCGCCGACTTTGCGGCAGAAAGGACGCAGTAGGAGACAACAACAGGGCGTCAAGGCATGAATCAGCAGAGAAAGAAGAATGTATCCCAAGGCCTGTCATCGCGCTAGATCCGTAGGGAATTTTCAGTCATGAGGATGAATGATATGCAAGAGACGCGTTAAAATTGCATAAAAAATGGAGAAGCAAATATATCAAAAAGATATGGTGTCGCCAGAGGCCGAGAATCGTGAAAGGACGTGGAGATCGCGATGGCAGGCGGCAACTATTGGAAAATATTTTGGTCGAGGGAGAAAGAGTCGCCGCCCATGTCCGCAAAGTCGGGAGGCTCAAGGGTTTCTTGGCGGGAACTGAGGCCAGGGGCCGAAGCTGAGCGCAGACCAAACGAGGGATGGACCTGGCGACCTCCCGCCCGCATCAGTGAAGGCGGGTATAGGCCGAAAAGACGGGGCATCTGGTTTGCTAGGCCAAGCTGGTCGGTCTCGAGTGGTGATGTGGATATCTCTGGTGTCGACTCCCTAGAATCTCGACCACGGCGGTTAGGTGAGTAGGGTGCGACGGATAAGATGTCAATTGTATCCGGGTGGACAGACTAGACGTCGATTAGCGTGCGCGCGCAGACATGGATCAGAAGCGTACCTGCATCGAGTCGAATGAAAAGCTGTGTAGGAAAGGTGTCTGGGGCTCCATGGGGCCTCCGCCGGCGGAGAGTGTGACTGTGCCACGGAGAGGAATGTCACTGGGGGCCTGGACATCGTCGTGAACTCGGTCTTGTATATCGAGGTCGCATTGGCCATCATGCACTCGCCACCACTCGATATCAGCGAGGACACGACGCTCGGCCGTGGCACCGGCCGAGCGACGGGGATGGGGGTGTGGGGCAGGGCGGGTGCGGATAGTAGATGGGGACGAGGAGGAAGGGTAGGGGGATGAGCGGACGGAGGGGGAGGAGAAAGAGCGACGGAGGGAGGGCATGAGGACGAAGAAGAGGTGGGAAATGGGCCAGCTCAGTTTTATACTCGGGCTGCACAATGACCACCATCTACTTTGGGCCCGTGATCAACCCCCAATCACTGACAAGCTTCCTCGCTCTCCCAAGGTGCTTGATCGCTGTCGGTCACGACGGCGACATTCTCTGGATCGACAACGACGTCGACCCCAAAGACATACCAGACACCCTTGCTAACCATGGCTTGCAGCATTATACCCTCCACGAACTGAGACCGGGCGAGTTCATCATGCCTGGCCTCATCGATACCCACATCGTACGCAGCTCACCCTCGTCTACCGTCCCTTACTCATATGTATCTCTGCTAGCATGCTTGCCAGTTTCCAAACCTCGGAGTGTGCGTATTCCTTATCTCCACTTCAACGTCCCAATGACTTTCCTTGTCAGTGGAGGCGATCTTCAACTTCTCGATTGGCTCACCACATATACCTTTCCCGCCGAGGCTGAATTCGAGGATTTGGACTATGCCGAGCGCATATACACCGACGTTGTCCAACGCGTTGTCGCATGCGGAGTAAGCTAATCAATGGCTGGTGACATGCATGTGCCCCAACACCTTTTTAGACGACGACAAGCTGCTACTATGGTAGCCTGCACCGCGATTCAACCATGCTTCTCGCGGACATTGTCCGCAAGAAAGGTAATCCTACCAACTCTCCATATTCCTCGTTGTATTAACGAGGCATTTTAGGTCAACGGGCATTCGTTGGTGTATGCCTACGTCATCGGATTGCTATGCCGCCCACCTGACCGATTCTACAGAAATGCAACATGAATTGGCACTCCCCAGATTACTATGTCGAGAAGTCTGTCCAAGAGTCCGTAAGCGCTACTGCTGATCTGATACGGTACATACAAGCACTTCCGCTCTCGCCCGCGCAAGAACCACTCGTCCATCCCATCATCACACCCCGTTTCGCCATCTCTTGCACGCCAGAGCTCCTGGCTGAACTCGGCAGGCTTGCTGAGACGATGCCTGATGTCGCCATTCAAACCCACATTTCCGAAAACGAAAAAGAGGTGGAGGACACGTTGGAGTACTTCACAGCCGACTCTTACGCGGGCATATATGACAAGTTCAAGCTTCTTCGACACAATACCATTCTAGCACATGGGGTCTGGCTGACCGAGAAAGAGATGGATCTCATCGCCAGGAAAGGCGCCGGCATCTCGCACTGTCCAACGAGCAACTTTTACTTGAGTAGCGGGATAGCAAGAGTGGGTATGCTCTTGGATCGGGGCATCAAGGTTCGGCGTGGTCGCGTCATTCACCTTGGAATTGCTCAGCGTTTGGTCACTAGGTCGGCCTTGGTTCTGATGTCAGTGGTGGATACAACCCATCGATCTTGCATGCCATCCAGATGGCGAGCATTGCTTCGAAGATGGTTGCTATCCAAGCCGAGTCACAAAGTTGCCGTCACGAGCGCCAACATGAACACCGCGAGCATGACGGGCACTCTCATACTTGTCCAGGTTCGGAGATAGTGCATCATCTCAATCACAGTGGTCGTCCACACAAGGAAAGGTTCACCAACAAAAAACTTGGTGTTGCGACTCTCCTCTACCTCGCGACCAAGGGTGGGGCAGAGGTGTGCTGTCTACAAGATCGTATTGGGTCATTTGAGCCAGGGAAGGCATTTGATGCTTTGCTTGTCAGCATCCGGAACGAATCAGGCAACCCTGCCATCTGGAGTCACAACCTCGAACGAAATACCAGCTTCAATGAGTCACACATTGGGCAGTGGCTGGAACGCTTTTTGTTTTGTGGTGATAGTCGGAATATCCGGAAGGTGATTGTGCAGGGCACAGTCATCGGGGGGCAGGAACATCAAGGATAGATGGATGGTTTCAACAACATATATGAATGGTAGTCATATATTGTCCTTGAAATGGCCAAACTCCCATTTGAAGCATTCCTGCGAATGACATCAAGTGATGCTCCAGCAGAGAAAAGTAATGCGTACGATGCAGTCGACCTCTTCGTGAGGCAAAGGGACCTCGCGCTCCCATCCTCGTCCGTCTGGCCAGGTATCCTGCAGTTCCAGCACATTCAAAACCAATTCTTTGATGGGGTGTCTCCGCACGTCGACATGCCACTTGAGTTTCGTCACGGTATCATACACGATCGTCTTTCCGAGATGGCATCGCGTCTCGAGCGCGTAGCCAGCCTGAGCGCATAGCGACGTGATGCCCGTGCACGCGCCTTGGGGTATCGGATCTGCGTTGTGGTATACGTGCGTGACGGGTAGCGCTGGCGGTAGTGGGAGGTGAAGCCGGTGCGCCGCCATCCGTTCACCAGGGGCCTCGAAAGCGACCGCGGGGAGGCCAAACGTGGCACCGAGGAGCGAGGCGAGGCTGCCCCCGAGGCTGTGTCCGACAAGCCAGATGTCAGCCTGGGGGAAGAGAAAGCGGAGGTCGCTGACGAGTTTCTATGTTGTCGACGTCAGACGTGTCTGGAGAGAAGGCGATGGGGACTCACCACGCCTGCAGAGTAAAACAGGCTATCTTTGATCAGTGCAGCGGAGAGACACGGGTCATCGCACCGTCTGTGGAAGCTGGCCCAGTCGGAGCAGTCGCATACCACCGAAAAGACCCAGGAGAAGTCGACGTGGGCACAACAGCAGGAAAACAAGAGATTGTCGTTCAGTTTGTCCTTTTTGGACGTGGGGCCTTGTAGGGTAGTGCCCTTGATCGAGAGCACGATGTTGGAGTCGTCTCGGGAGTGGAATACGAAGCCACGGAACCCGTCTTGGCCGTCGTCCCAGCCGAAAGGAAAGCTCTGGTACCAAGTGGTCAGAGGGTGCCGTCGTTCTGCGGGCCACTTACGGTGTTGATGTTCCATGCGGGGTCGAGTTCGTACCAGTTATCTTTCCCGGGGAGCTGGTAAGCGTTGGCAGCCATGCGTGCGAGCTGCGCGAGAGTATGCCTGTCAGTGAGATCTGGACCGAGGACCTGTGTTTCGATCCAGTCCACGGGTTCGCTCTGGCCCTGGTGTATGGACCTCCAGCGTGCATGTTGGACTGCCTCGTAAGAACTTGGCTTGTAGACGGTGGTAGGGACTGCTTTCAATGAGAGTGTCAAGTGAGGGAAGGAGTAATCGGACAGCAGGGTATCTTGCTGTTTCACGATGAACTGGTGGGCTAGATCAAAGTGCACGAGCTCGGAAAGTGGGTTTGAGCGCAGCTGTAATCCATGTGCGAGAAAAGGTATGAACAACGCGATCAACTGTGCCCAGGCGTGCATCAAAGGGACCTTGAGCCGAATTCACACAATATGGGATAGATAAATCTAATGTAAGGAAACACAACGTCTCTACGTGCAGACTTCATCCCGCTGAGTGGGTATGTCTCGAAGCGATCCATTGGCGGATAAAGGTACTGCTCATCTTTGTCTGTTTCAGGATCTCGGCGTCTTCGTGATCGAGTTTGGACGAGTCTGATGAGATGACATCTATGACAAAGGTTCGCAAGGCAGGCAAACCCTTGCGAGCACGCTCCTTGTCGACTGGTACGAAGAGGTGAGACGTGGATCGAGGGCCCAAGGCAGAGAGACGTACTCGTGGCTGCACCGGAGAGAGTTTCCTTGCTGACGACTACGGCCTGTACATCGGGGTCAAAGCCAGTCGGACCGCAGACGTCCTCGAGTTCTGGAAGGTAGTATTCGAGATCTGGACGGAAAAGGGTAAGAAAGGCGCGTGTTTTGTGTGATCTTGTATGGAATGGTTCAAGAAGGTCAGGGTTTGATTTCTTCTTGAGAAGTGCATCGACTGGAGAGGGTTGAGCGGCAGAAGCGGGGTGGATGGTGTGGGGTACCTGTTATACCGACGATGACCTTGCGAGTTGCGATCCACGCGGCCATGCTGAGGAGGATTTTGTGACCGACATGGAGATGGTCAAAGGTGCCGCCCAAGGCGACGACGGGATAACAAGGGGAGGGCGGGTGGGGGACGACTGTGGAGGGTGCTGGGCGGGGATGTGATGGGAGGAGAGTGTGGGGGACAGAGGAGAGGGAGGGGGGAAGCGCACTGTCGTCTACACGGAAGCAGACGTCGACGGCGGGGATGTCGGGGAAGACGCTGTTGAGGAGTACGGAGACGTCGAGGAGGAGGTTGTTCTGGCTGCGGGCTGCTTTGGATGTCTGCACGTAGACGTGCGCGAGGAGCGTCTGCACCTCGACCCAGGATTCGGCGCGGGGTGCGAACGCATCGGCGAGGAGGACGATGACGAGCGCGTCGGTGGTGGCGGCGGTGGCTGCGGCGATGGCGGGGTCGAGATGGCGGGGGACGTCGAGGCCGTCGAGGGCGGCGACGAGCACGGCGCGTTTGATCGATGTCATCGCCGGGTAGCGTGGGAATATACATCCTTGGTGACTACCATGTCCTCGCGTCGGCCCCTCCCCCTCGACCTCTCTCCCCGCCCCGCGAGCCTCGACCACGCCAGTCCCCGCACGCCCCATACACCCCGCGACCAGCCGTTCTCGTCGCCCCCGACCATCTCCTCCTTCTACGTCTCCGCCAACAGCACTTCCCATGCGGGCGGTATTCTCCCCTCCGCCTCCTTCTTCCGTCCATCCAGACCCAACCACTCGCCCTCTTCTCCGTCCCAGGACTCTGACCCCCGCCGCATATCCGACTCGCCCTCTTTGCACCGTCTCGCCAACGTCAAGCGCAGTCGAGAACCCCTCCTGCCCTTGAATATACCACCTCCAACCAACCCCTTATATTCGCGCATCAAACGCGTCTGGCGTAAGCTCCACTCCACACCCGATCTCATCCCTCTCCCCACTGCCCGCGACAGTCTCCATCGTCCCCATTCAGTCCACGACATTTCACAGTCTTCTCCTCTCGTGCACATTCCCTCAACCAGGCCCCCTTCCTCTTCCCCTTCTCCCAACAATGTTTTTATATCTCAGCCACCTGATACCTTCCCTCCTTTGTTTGCAGTCCCCTTGACTCCTCGAAAACGTATATTTCAATTATATCCATCCCGTAATCGTTTCTTCTGTGCCGGTCATCTTCTCACCGGTGGTGACCCTCCTTGGGCCTTCATTGCATCTCTTGCAGTCGTCATCGCCATATCAGCTGCCTGGTTCTCCTCGACCTGTGTCTGGTGGTGGCACTATGAATCTCCCGCAGTCGCCGCCGTGGGTGCTTACATGACCCTCCTCACCATCTCCTGCATGCTTGCCACTGTAAGCATCCATCCCATTCGTTGACAGGTCACCAACCCTCTTCCACAGGCTTTTCGCGACCCTGGAATTCTACCTCGTGATTTAGATCCAGACCCACCTCTTCCCGCTACCTCCCCTTCTGATGGCGGCGTCAGAGTCCCGCTTCCTCGAGACCTTAGGTTGCGGGCAGAGACGTAAGTCGTCCACTTCTCCACATCTTTGTCACTTTGACATCTCTTTCAGTGTGCGCGTCAAGTATTGTCAAACATGCAAAACGTATCGTCCGCCACGCTCCAGCCACTGTAGAATCGTAAATGATTTCCTTTGTATCCGGTTCACTTGTTCACTCCATCCCAGTGTGATAACTGCATCGACAACTGCGATCACCATTGCCAATGGGTAAACAATTGTGTGGGCCGTCGCAACTACACTACTTTTTTCTGCTTTTTATTCTCAGCGGTCGGTAGCACTTGAGCCATGTCGACAACCTTCTCATCTCTTTATTAGGTCTTGACACTTTGTCTCGTCATTTGCACATCCGCTATTCATCTTTATATTCTTACTCAAAAGGATCATATTGATTTCCAAGAGGCTCTCGACCGTGGGGCAGGTAGTGCAGTTGCATTCGCTTTGTCGGTCCTTGTGGTGTGGCCAGTGACGGCGCTGCTCGCATACCACTTGAGGGCAGGTGTCATTACTCTTTTCGTTGGGATGACTGACTGACTATGCAATGTAGCTTTTGCTACTCAATATTACTACGATTGAACAGGTTCGTGTGCCGATTACCATGGCTTGGACCCACGATTGATTAGATTCCACAGATCAGAAACCAGGCGCACAAGACACTGATCCCCGGTTCTGCACCCGCTAACCCGTTTTCGTATGGTTCCTGGTGGACCAACCTCGTTGAAGTACTTTGTCGACCCGCTGGATTTTCATGGGTAGATGCGCATGCGGTTGTGACTGAAGACAAGAGGCGAGTCAATCCTGGTCTAGATGACGCAGGATGGGACAGCGGCGATGTGGAACAAGCTAGACCTATGGAGGAGTAACTTGGTAGCCTAATAGACCGTATGCATCTTGGTGACGATCGAGACAAAGCCGCGGAGATGAATATTATAACCTCCGACTGAAAAGTGGTACTCCGGAGACACGGCATTTCGCTGGCACGCTCGACCTCCAACTGCTCCGGACGCCAGAGGTACGCCGAGACCGTCGTACACATCCACGAGCGTGCTAAGATTGTTTCTGAATTCTAGCTGCATTCTTGTCCGAGACTTTGGACGATCAGATCCGCTTGCTCATTGCATAACTTCGGCAAATTCGGAGTCTCTCTTGGTAGCATATAATCGGCTTGAACTATGGAATCGTCCGCCGGGGACCCAAAATCTAGCACGTCCCAGCCGATCACGAGTACATCGTCGAGGCCCACCAGAAAACCGCGGCAGAAGAAACAGCCAGATTCTCAACATCCACCACCCGCGTCCGACGCCTCCTCTTCCCGCCGCCCTGGACGTCGGCTCAGCCCAGGCGAGTCAAACGACGCCCGTTTGTCTCCCATTCTCCGCCTCTGACGCTTGCTCACCCTCATGACGTCCTCCAGCATCCCGAAACACAGCGGAGCACTCCCAAGACTACGCCCGGCTTGCCGCTGCACGTGGCCCCGCTCTCCAGCCTTATCCTGGTGTCCATTATATGATGAATCCCAACTACCCAGTCAATCCCTCCCCCTTCACACAGCATCATTCTACCGCCACCTATCCTGCCACGCCCCCTTTGAATGGCGCCAGCGCGGCCGCCATCCCCGCCCAATACTACCCCGTGCACCCCACGGCGTATCCCCCAGCCCCACACGGATACGCCCCGTATCCCCAATATCCCCAACAGATGATGATGTACGCTCCTCCCCGCCCAAGTACGTCTGTTTCCGAACAGCAACCATCACCGCCCCAGCAGCAGCAACAACAACAACAACCCGTCAATACATCATCTCTTGCTGAAATGCACGCGGCAGTAACGAAAGGAAAGCGGAAACGAAAAAGCGAGCCAACACGAACAAAGGACAGGGACTCCGATAACGAAGGACCATCGAGCGAAACAGCCCCAAAGAACACTCCTCCCACCCCCAGCGCTGTTTCCTCAATTGACACCAAGAAACGTACCAAAACTCAACGTGCATGCGATAGCTGTCGAAGTCGAAAAATCAGGTCAGCTCATCGCATTTCTTGGCGCATATATGCTAAGGCGTTGCAGGTGTGACGTTCTCGCCGACTCGGACCCCCCATTCTGTCAGCACTGCAAACAATACGGCTTCGAGTGCACATTCTTTTTACCCATTACAGAAACACGTTTCAAAAAGAAAAAGTTCGAAGAAGATGCTCCAGCTGAAAAGGAAAAAGACAGATCAACCGATCAGCGAAATACATCATCTCCTCAGACGGAAGCTCAGATGGACAGTCGTGTTTATGGTCTGTTTTGCAGCCGCTTATCAGCCATCGGGCTGACATTTTATTCTTTCCAGGTCCAACTGCTGCGCACTTGTTACACTCACAACCCTCGATGACTTCTCGCGCATACGAAAGCTTTGATCAACACCATAACACGTGGGAAGTGTCAAAGAATGGGGATGGCGTTATATCGGTGCGAACCATGCCTTTGGATGACACACAGACCCCGCATCCCAAGCCAGTGGATATGCGGCTCGATCGCGAAGTCATCCAGAAACTGGTGAACGGTTACTTCAGGGACATCGCCCCGATACTGCCCATCATCACACAAGGAGAATTCCTTTCCAACCCTTCCCCGCCTCCTATCCTACTCTATTCCATATGCCTTGTAGCAGCGGCTCGGAGAGAGGTCCCACAGTCTGTTTTTGATTCGATCCGGTATGTGGTCAATTGTGTAATCAAAGCAGAAGATGTTCTGTCCACGGCATCCATCGCAAACGTTCAAGCACTGCTAATACTATGCACGGTGGGTGACTGTCATTCACAATTCGTACCCAATGCATTGTCGGCATTGTGGATTCGCCTTGGCACCGCAATACGCATGGTAAGCATTGACGTTTGGAACCAGGCGAGCGTATTTGACAGTAACCCCAGGCCCAAGATCTCGGTTTACATCGAGCAGAATCATTAAAACAAAATATAGAACTTCGACGTCGGTTATGGGGAGTTTGTGTCATTTGTGACAGATGGTATCAGCTCGCGTTGTCCCAATGATATCGACTAACCCATTAGAAGGCTCAGTTTGACGTATGGCCACCCGTACATGATTGATGTCCAAGATTGTGACGCGCGTCTGCCTTCCTCTGGAGATCCCAACGATCTTTACATGGAGGAACTCGTTCGACTGAGCGTAATACTTGGTCGCGTGTTGAAGACGATATATAGGTATGATTGTAAATGCAGGATCTTTTTTCCTGATTTGACGGTTTTGAAGTCCTTCCGGTTTAATGTTTACGACGGACGAAATGTTGTACAGCTTGTTAGCCGATCTGGAGAATTGGAAAGCCAATCTCCCCGAAAATCTCAAGTATCAGGGACCCGATACACCCCGAAACGCAGGTATGACACGAGAAGAAATCGTCACATTTCCTTGAACTGGCTCATCGGAAGCTCCCTCTGTCAGGTCTTCTGCATCTACTCTACTCGTGTGTGTGCATGATATTCTGGCGTGTCTTTATGCGGATATCATATACTTGCCCTGCGCACCTTAAATTCGGGTTGACAGTGGAGTCCTGGAGCGCTCTTGTCCAGCTCGCTGGAGAGTCGATCGACTGGCTCGACGCACATGAACACATGTACGATATATGGCTTCTGGTCGCCTATGCTGCGACATCATGTGCATTGGTACAGGTATGTTTATCATACTGATGGAGGTATTCGGATGCTGAGCGGGATTACAGTACCATACATGGGCTCGTAGACAAGATGCGGAAGCTGCTGCCAAACTGCGGAAACTACGGGACTGCGTTCGGAGGTGGGAAGGATCGATATCTCCTGATCACATGTCTGCTCGACGCAAGGTGGGTGCTTGTTGTTGACCAGTAGAGTGTGCCAATTGCATGTTTCAGACTGCTGAAATTATCGCACTGCTGTACGAGGCGACTCAAGGGCCTCCACCTCCGCTCGAACAACCGCCGTTGCTCAACCCAAGTGGCGGGGTGGAAGGTAAACGACCGCTCCGTGGGCTTGAATACAAGAAAGACCCGTCGCGACCTGGAAGTGGGGTTTTCGTAGCCCAAGAGTATGAAGGAATTCCACAGGGTGGCATTATCACGTCATCAAGTGAGGGATCTGGTGAGCACATCATTGTGTTATGTACATATGTGGCAGAAATAGTGACAATTTACTTGGCGGATCGACCAGATCTTCTCGGTTACCCAGGGTCATCCCTGGTTGGCATCACCCCACTTGGTAGTCGAATAGAGGGTGACGAGAGGGCTCCACATCCAAACGTGAACCCAGTGTTGAACAATGTGGCGAGTCAGACGCCGGGGAATGTGCAGGTGCTGAATGTGCTCGACGTTCCTCGGGCGTCGAATACATTAGAAGAATATGCGATGGTCGATGTCGGGTTGTTGGAGGGCATTCCTGGCGGGATGTTCGATTGGGGTGTGTCAATGCGATCCACGGTTGGCGATGAATGCTGATTTTGTGTGCTGCAGGACAATGGGAGTCGTTCTTTGCGCGGTTCAACCCACCGGGTGATGGCGGGGAGGGAGTAGAGGAGGGTAGGAGTGTGAATACGTGACATGACGAGTTGGTCGCTAATCTGTACAAGCACACGCTGCACGTTTACTTAGTCCACATTTCTAATCGTATACCCCCCGCAAATACACGCTCATTTTCGATGGCCCAGGTCGTTCATGAACGGATATCCCAGGTCCTCCCGACCGTAAAATGCTCCAGCTGTGGTCTCCTCGTCCCCCTCGCCAGCCTCGGTGACCATGTATGCGCCAACAAGACCTCGAGATCTCTCTCAAACAGAGCCAAGCCCGACGAAGACCCACAGCGCGCTCTTGCACCGAGTCGTGATCCGTTTCAGCGTCTATTCCCCTCCCCAAAGCTACCGTCTGCTCTTCTCCCGCACACGCGCACTCCTCCACCCGACCGCATACCCACACCTGCCCGCGATGTCTCCCTCCAGCGCGTCAGAACACCCTCCAACGCTGCCCCGCACTCGCCCGCACGTCCCGGTTTCACAGTTCAGTTCGCCGACTCCCCCGTTCGCCCTCCGCCCGCTCGTCCAGCGGTGCTCTCACCCGCTCGAAGAGACTCTCCATCACAGCAGCCATCGCCGTTCACCAGCCGTCCACCATCGACTGTGACGCCTCCACCAACTATCCGCCCCCGTCCCTCATTTGAACGTCCGCCCACCGCCTCGTCAGCTCGTCCCTCTCCCCCTTCTTTGGATGCCCGGCGCCCTTCTCTTGGGCCCCACAACACATCACTGGACAAGAACCGACCAGCCACACCTAGAACAGCTCCCCCACCCGCCCCTGGCACCGTGCCCTTTCCCGTGCTGCCACCTGCCGTGTCAGCCCGACAGCCACCTCCGCCGCCCTTATCTCTCGTTCATCCTCGCGCCCACAATTTCAATCGCGAATTAGACACCAAGATTGGCGGCGAGGCTGGCATGGCTGGTGTCGGTCGGAGGGGCTTTGCGGCCGCTTCCAGAGCCGCTATGTTTTCCACTTCTCTCTCACCTGCCCCTCAACTCCCCGCCAATATCCATCGGCCCAACGTACCCCAGTACTTGGATAGCAGTACCGCCCTTGCGCAAGTCATGCGAGGCAAGTCTTCATTTGACCCCACCCTTCGCCATCTGACCATTTCACCAGCTGCCGCAATGACCCCGCCTTCGTCTCCGAATTCGGTTCAGACACCTTCTCCGGTTTCTCCCTTTCCTGCATCACCAGGCCCCTTTGAAAATGCCACCAACGGACCACTCTCTCGCCTTCCAAGCCCCCATGACACCATGTCTCGACTTTCTCCAGTCCTCATGGCCCATGAGAAAGCTCTCAGCCGTCCCTTTTCTCCCGGCGTCCGCATTGCGTCACCCTCGCGCTCGCCTTCTCCAACGATTCCCAATCCTTTTGAACGACGACTCAGTGGTGAAACCATCACTCAATCCCCCATGCCAGGCGACAGCTTGTCACTTCCATTCCTCGATGTCCTAAAGCAAGACCTCGATCTTGGCAGTGGATCCGATGACGAGAGCATATATACATCCACGGACCTAAAAAGGGACGAGAGCACACCACCCTCACCTTCGGCGGACTCTGAAGTCGGTCTTGCCTATGCGCACGACTCGGATGACGATACGCCTGTGGTGATGCCTCTCGACATTCGCAAGTCTGCCATGTCGTGGGATCGAAGGCATGCCGGACCCTCCCGTCAAATCTCAGCCGCATCACTGAAGTCTACAGCATCTGCTTCCTCGGCAACGTCGTTTCCCGGTCCGCTACATTCCAGAAGCACGTCGGCAGCGACGCACACGACAACAAGGTCAGCCGGCGCCTTGATGCGCGCAATGGAGACGCTGATAGAAGAAGGCGCGTCCGTTTCCGTCCTGGCTTCGGGTTCGGTTCTGGCTTCCATCGGCGCCGCACCAACCAGAAGTTCTGGCAAGCCGAGTCGGTCGAATACGGTTCCGGGGCCGACGTCTCCCGAGCAAAAGGCTCCCAAGCTACCCACACGCTCATTCACGAACCCGTCTCATCCGCATGTGCATGCTGAGCGTGTGGGCGTCACTGCGGAGGTTGCCCGGGTACGGAACAGGGGGTCAGCGAAGAGGAAGGACCGGACCTGCGCAGGGTGTAAATCCAAGATCGAGGACGGAAGATGGATACAAATGGATGGTGGGAGTGTCCTGTGTGAGCGTTGCTGGAAGAATATGTATCTGCCAAAAGTATGTGTTCGTTCCTATGCATCGTCAGACCTGCCAACAATCTCCACAACAGTGTCGACGCTGTAATTTGCCTATTGAGAAGCAGGCAGTGTCCTCGAGAGACGGTCAGTTGAAGGGGAAATACCACAAAGACTGCTTCAGTTGTCACGTCTGTCAAGTATGTGCTCCCTTTACTCTGAGTGCCATGTTCTGATGGCTGTTTCAGAAACCATTTCCTGACAAGGAGTTTTACGTCCTTGACGGCAAACCCTTTTGCGCCTATCACTATCATGAAGCGAACAACTCTCTATGCGGCGCACCTTCTTGTGGACAGCCTATCGAGGGTCCGTGTGCTGTGACACACTCGGCAAAGCGATACCATCCTGAGCACCTTCTCTGTGAATTCGAGGACGGGTGTAGGGAGAGACTTGAAGAATATTGGGAAGTCGACGGTCAGATGCTCTGCGAACGCCACGCATCCCTTATCGGCAGTCGTAGCAGTTGGACGCGAGGCCCCGATTTTTCCAGCGGTTTACACATGACAAACCCACCAGCGGCGGACGAAGGGAGGATAAGGAAACGCATGACGCGATTCATCGACTTGGGCGCGGGAGGGGATGATGAACTGGACATCAGGTAGTGTATCATATTAATGGATCAGGAACTGTCTTTTTCGCATCTATACCTATTATTTACAATCTGTTGGATGCCCATACGCGCCTCAATTGTACTGCCTGCATCTGTACATATACCACTTTTTCTTTCTTTTCTTCTTTGGTTTTGTCGGTATCCGAGGTTTTTCTTCCTGCCACATTTGAACTTGTCCTAATTCTTTGGATGTCACTCGTGTGACGTGACGCGGAGGCGATGAGACAGAGTGGGTCGGGCGGCAGCGCGAAGCGCTGTCCGGCCTGGGCCAGTGGTGAGCTGCGAGGGTGGGTGGGAAAACCCCTCGCACACCATGCCCGGGTTCAATGGAACCCGGTGGAAAGCGAGGAGACCGACCGCCAGGGAAGGTCAACAGGGTGTGGCGGGCGGGTCAAAACTCGAGCGCGAGCTGGGCTCGTCGATGAGCCAGCGAGTGCGCGAAATGGCGCGGAAGAAAGACGCGCTGCCGCGCCACTTTCCCTCGCTTGTCCAAAGACATTGCTCTGCCGCTTCACTCGTGCCTCATTACGAGTCAGACCAGCCAACTAGCCATATGGTCGAGGATGTGCGATCAGCCAGGAATCATGACATTGTGATAGAATTGACACCGCCCGCGTCTGCAGCAGGCGACTCACAGCCTGTTGGTAGACCTACGGAACTTTTGCGACGGAGGGAAACGGGATTCGTGGTGGCTCATAAGGTCCGTTTATCTACATGACCATGGTCGTCTGGCTCACCCAAAATGCTCCTTACAAAGTGTATGCCGGTTTGCACTGCAATTGCTCTGGGGAGGGGACCTAGAGAATCCTTGAAACCGGCCTCTCTGCGCTGGCAGCGCTCAGCGTTCGGCAAACATATAATTTGCATGGGCCTGATCCGACTGTTTCAACTGAGACTATATGCAATGCGAAAACTAAGGCTTTTTGTTAACATGTGATTTGCATGGGGGCATTTGGATTCGGGTTGCAGCTTTGAGTCTCGACCACGTTCCAGGGGGGCAGGTTAGAACTTTATTTTTCTTAAAGGATTCGAAGATAATAAGTTATCTATGTCTGAAACAGATTACTGAGACCGTGGGTTCATTGACGTGCCTAGGTGAAACATTATACTGAGGCATTAGGACCAGTGCGCGTGTAGCATGGGTGACTAACAAAGAGGCCCAATTCTTTCGTTGAAGAATTTCGCCACAGGAAGGTTGGATCCGAACAAATCCGTATCATGCACCATGCTGCCAGCAGCCAGGGACTCAATATGTCTTCAACAGCAGAAATGCGGAGCCATCCTGAGGTCTCACGCAGGATCAGTAGGTGCGCATATCAATGCTGTCGTTATCTACGCCGCATCCTTGAAACAGACATCCAACCTTGGAATGTCTGAGATTGAAGGCACCGCGGAAGAGGCGAGACACCGGTTCCATTTTCGGCGACGAGGACCCCTGTCCGAGGACGTCATGAGGGTCTGGCGAAGTCGGGACTGTTACGTGGGGCATGACATGCAAACTCATTCGAACGTCCATTGTCGTGCCTGGACTGTCGTAGCAATGCAAAGCTGTGTACGAGGCCGTTACAGTACAGCCCGACGGAGCAGATTTCTCAGTTGTCTTGTTGTCCGTTGAGAACGTGGAATAAACATTGGGAACGGGAACGTGGAAAACGTAACTACAGAGGTCGGCGAATATAAAGCTCTTGTATGATCTGAACCTCTTACGATATTCCTTTTATGGCAATCGGTGACCGGGGTCATGCGTTGCTGGCATCGCGCATTAAAAAGTGGGACGAGTCTTGTGCGAGCCATTCTCTACGATGCGCGTTCCTCTTCTGCCCCTCACAGGGCGAGCTGCCTACAGCCCAATCGAAACAATCGTCGCTTTCTCCATCGTCGGCACTCTCGCATACTTTCGCATCCTCTCCGCCATAAAACACTCTGCCTTTTTTGCACCTGCTTTTCCCTCTTCCCTCTCCCCAACACATGCGCTGTTACGCGACGGTCAATGGCTCGTCGTCGACCAAGCCTGGTACATCAGCTCTCCCGCACAAAAACTCGAACTCCAGCAGCTCTCCTTCTCCAACGCGAAAGCTGTCGATCCCGTAAGCTCTATCTTCGGTACTTGTAGAAATGCTAATCAACACCGGTCAGACCGTGTCATCCCCGCTGGAGTGGGCACACCTTGCACCATCCCTCGACAACCTCACACACCACATCTCCAACGCGTTCGCTACACCCTCTGGCCAGACCTACTCTGCCATCTGCTTCCACCCGACGAGCGACAGTCGCTGCTTCACCGACGTGTCCAGCCATCCCTCGGGTACACACACCCTCACTTTGTCTTTCGCGCCAAGTACCAACAAAGAATTCGCCAACGCCCTCAAGTCCAAGCCGTCTTATCCCGCAGATTCGTTTGGTGTTCAGTATCGCGTCCAGCACCGCTCTGACGAGTCCATCGGCGAAATGAAGAATGGAAAGTGGGTCGCGTATGCTGCTCGTGCCCTTATCGTGCGGTTCTGGGAGCTCGCAAAGGTCATTTTGTTTTTTACTCGCGCATATACCCATCTTAAACACTTACTCGATCGCAGAAAGCGGATTCCCTCGACATCCTCCTCGTCCTTGCCGGCTACATCCTCATGCACGCATCCTTCATTCGCTTGTTCCTGGCCTCGCGAGCATTGGGATCCAACTTCTGGCTCACCACCGCCATTCTTTCATCATCAATCCTCGCGTTCATCC